>BQNB010171594.1:2273-13548 GCA_026074375.1 Tanacetum coccineum | reverse complement strand
ATTACTAATCTAATCATTACATAAACTACGACCTAAGACTATTACAACTTGGAAGTGACCGACACTTTTCGTGTTTCCAACAGGTTTTGATAGAGCTTCGGAGTAAGGCGTGTAGCGATGATCACTTGAATGGGTTTGACCTTTGGCAACGATTGGCCAAACCCCTTTGTCATGTCTACCGTCTTCTCCATTGGTGTTGACAAGTCAAACCCTTTCGTGATGCTTATATCGAATTAGTTGCTTTACATTATTGGTTTGTTGTTGTTGTTATTGCTTTATAGATTGAATCATTTGTTTAGCTTGTCATAATTATGAAATAAGATGATGACTAATCTTAGTAGGTACATTATTATCTGCATTTTTCAGATGCATTTACACCCATTTGAAGAAATTAAGAAGGCTGATAAAAGTGTTGATAAGCATAGAAGAAGAGCAAGCGAAAAGGAAGTACGAGTTTTTAAATTGAACTTTGTATTTATATAACATTTGGTTTGAGGTACTCGTGAAATTATATGTTCAATCTTAGTTTGTATAGTAATGGAAGGTATGGATTTTGCATATACTTTGCAGATTCTTCTGGAGCTGTGGATCTATGTCATTTTGCATTTTTTGTTTTTGCCGGCCGTACTAGTACACTCCGTTAGAGTCCAAAAATTAAGGTAATTATTTATATTAGAGGACTAGACTCTTGAAAGATACCCATGTAAAGAACTGATGACATCAAATAACGTCACTTTATAGCTTCATTTATCCCATGTAAATAACCTATTTTGTATGATTATTGCAAGAATTGTTACTTAATCATTTGTATTTGAGAATTGCAGTAATTATGGAGTACTTGGTGAAGATTAGCAAAAAGACACGCATTTTGGAGCTTAAACGAAGAAATCTGAAGATTATTGTTCTGACATCCTATATGCCATATCCATCAAGGAAGATATGGCATATCTGTGTCTACACTTCACAAAAGACCACAAAGGAATAAAGATCAATACGCCGTATCCAGAAGGAGTCTATACGCCGTATTCGATTTAAAGTACTAAAATATTCTGGAAGATATCGAATGTGGTCCCTACTATAAGAAACCCCTGATATGCCGTATCCAAGTCTTTCAATACGCCGTATCGACCAAATTCTAGACCCTATAAATAGAAAACCTAAAAACGGGTTTTCAGTGTGCTGGATCATATTTCCGATACCTTAACCACAAAAGTTGATTTTTAAAAGACAAGAAGAGTAGAAGAGGTCAAGCAAAGCTATTAATTCCATAGGAAACACTTTGTAATCTTCTATACTCTAGTAATCGTTTGATTTTTGGTACTATTCATTTAACTCGGTTAGTTTACCTTGGTTGGATTATTACTTTTGTATTATTTATGACATTTGAGGGCTAATACCCTTGGGTATTAGCCATTATTATGAAGATTTGAATGTTTGGTTTGTTTATCTCGAATGCTTAATTTATCGTTGATTGCTTGTTTATGTTTATCAATTTATACTTGTGTACATGCTTTTTCAAAGTTGCTACTTATTCTTTCATTAACTTTTTTTGGTCAATGGTAGAATGAAGTTCCTTTTTCAAAGATTCTTCTTGAATGTTACAGTCAGTGATAATTATTCTCAATTGTTCATCAATCTTTTTTTTTCTTTTAGTTAATTCAAACCTTGATCTTTTTCATAAATCTCGACTTGTTCCTTATATCTCGCAAGTTCAGCAGTTAATGATTCATTAACTACTTTATTCTGCTCATTAGCAGAAATACATTGGGCAGCCTGTTCCTGCATATCATTGATTATCATCATTAATGCATCATTTGGCACAGAAGATACATTACTTTGTACAACTTGCTCTGTGTTGTTCTTTACATACTGTTCATACGGAATAATGTTACTATCACTCGTATATTCAACATTAGAGTCAACAACGTAGTTTTGTTGTACATCGTTTTGCATCTCGTATACTTCATGATAGTTACCAACACTATCTAGATAGTTATTATGATCTTGTACCTCAGAAAGACTAGCCATCATAATAGATTGTGAAATGATATGAGTTGATCGTTCAATGATTAGTGAGTGTATGTTAAAAGTGGTGAAGGTTAATTGATTGTTTAGTTGTTTTAGTTTTGTTAAGTCCAAAGGTTGAAAAATTCCAAGTGTGCAAACAGTAGCTCAAACTGCTGGCAATGTACCCAAACCCCTGCCTGTTTTACCAAACCGCTGCCTAGTTACTAAACTACTGTCAAATTAGCAAACCGATGTCAAGTTACCAAACCGCTGCCAACTCAACAAACCGCCAGAGTTTAGTTTAGTAAACCGCTACAAGGAATAAATCTTCAAAACCTGTCACAAACCACTATGGATAAACCGTTGTCTAATTAAATTAATCGTAGGTAAACCGCTGGCGTGAAAAATTACACCAAACCGCTGCCAGAAAACCAAACCGCTTTAGTTTTGTTTCCTAAACCGTTGTCAAAAGTATAAATCTTTAAACACTTGTAAACCGCTACAAGCAAACCATTATGATTAATAAAATGATAAACCGCTGTGAAGAAAAATACCAAACGCTGCCTAAAAATCAAACCGCCAGAGGTTTGTTTCCTAAACCGCTACAAAAAGTATAAATCTTTAAAAACCTATAAACTGTTGTCTATCCAAACCGTTGTCACTAAAATCAAACCTCTATCACTAAAGGACAAACCGTTGTCACAATCTGACAAACCACTGCACAATAAGACAAACCATCATACTGTCCTTATAGGATATTGGAAATCATTACACAATGGAAGATAGATGGATTAGCCAAATCTAGAGAGAGAAAGTGAGAGAAAAGCTTTCTAGAGAGAGAAAGTGTAACATGTAAATGAAATGACTAACCACCTCTTCCAAGGCATGGAAGAGGCTTATATAGTAGCTTACAAAATCAGCCCTTAGGCTATGGTATGGGCTTACACGTTGGGCTTTATAGCCCGGACCATTACCGAACATTACATATTAAACATTAAACTACGAGCTACGATAAATGATACATTACACGGGGTGATCGAGTATTTTTCTAATATCTAACAATCTCCCCCTAAGGGAGGTCACCCCAGAAAATACAAACTTAAGCTCAGCAATCTTCTGATTGTTACTTGTGTTCAGTGCTTAGTCTTTGATTCTTCACGTTAGTAATCTTGTAATTTGAGTGTAGTAATTTTTTCATGTGGTTGTGATCTGAATGTGATATGTGATTCTTGAGCTTCTTTAAGATCATCAGCAAAATCTTATCTCTAAATCATCATTGTGGTCTTCGTCATCTTGTGCTATGTGGGACAACTGGACGGCATGCTATACTTTTCTTGATGGTGGAAAGCTGATTATCATCGTTCTGAAGTTTCTTTTAAATTTAATACTTGATCACGCGAGAGGACTTCTTCGAGTTACCAGAGTTGCGGGGTAGTTTGAAACATTTACTTGAGCTTTCATGTGGACCATTGATGATATTCTGGTTGAGTATGAGCTACGGTTATGAACTGACTCATGGAACGAGGTATCTCCCTCTCGTTTTACTGGAGCCTGTAATAAAACAGTTAGCAATTAAAGCTTGTGGACAATATGGCTTTGTCATTCGCCGAGTTTGTTGGATTACTGTCAGATCTGTGAGGAACGACTTGTGATTCAGGTAGATCAATCTTTAGAAGAATATTCCTTGACATGATTTCTAGTATAAGTGTCGGATCTTCCAATGTATGAACATCAGAATCACCTAACTTGCATGTTCTCTTAATTAAGAAACTGTCTAAGAAAGCAGAACACGATACGAGTAATCGGCTAGTTATTTTTATCTTACTAATGAAGAGGAAAATGATTTGAAAATCAATCGACGTATCACTTGAGAAAGTATTTTTGTGACACATCGAGAGTGTTAAGCATTTATCAAAATTCATCAATTGCCAATTCATAATCTAGACCGATTCAATATCCAGTGTCATAAGTTTGACCCATTAAGGATCTCATAAGTCACCTACCATGAGCTTGTTTGATCGTTGGGCTTATCGCAGGACTTTCCATCTTAAATGTGAACATAATAAGTGTCATTTGGATGTTCTGGAAAAACAACAAGGATATGTGTAGGATTTTTATGTACCTTGTTTTCACATGGTTGTGTCGGAACAAGTAATATGGAATAGTATCCTAATGAGATTGATTGATGATCTCTTGGCTCTAGACTTAATTGTGTGTTTTGGTTTTAGTTATCGGAGGCTGGAGCGGACTGCCACCTTTTCAATATCGTCTAACTCGGAGTGATAAAGTTAATAGATAACGTGTTTAGTCTCCGTAAGAAATGAAACAAAAATATTTTGAGAGATTCTGAGTGGCTAAGGAGGGATGTGCATTGCATCACTGGGTCCATGATGTCAGTCTTCAATGTCAGCAATCATCATTGTGATTCTGACAGCAGATGTATTGACCCGGTTTCTGCCTAAGTGTATGGAAAGCTTCTTTCTTTACACCCTTTATCCTTACAATTCTTTTTCATTCTTCAACCCCTTCAGTGCTTACCAAGGCTTCATGACTAGAACCTTATTGGGTTTGTTCCAGTTCTAGCTCCATCTCAGTCGGCCACTGTGCCTTGTTCTCCATTTACTCCTTTTTTACATCCTTACTAAGGACGTCTATACTAACTAGTGGACTGTCCCTGGGTAGATCTGGTTTGGCTAGATTCTTGGGAACTAATACCTAACCTTACCAACCTTATAACTTCGATAAAATTAAATACATGGTCGGTCTTTTTGATACAGTTCACCTTGCCATAAAACAAACTTGAAAAACTCAATCAGGTACTTATGATATAAATATCAAAGCTTTTAGTACCTCGATTGTTTTTTGAATTTTCATAAAATGCTCCTCAAAGTGCGTCAAAAGCGAAACTGTTTAGAACAAGGAGGGAGGAGTATACACATTAAGTCCACAAAAATTACATTTTTTTCTCAGTTTTCATCATTTAAATCACATTTTATCCCTTATCAAAAATGTCAAATCCCTTGATATGTTGGATACCAATGTTCGATATGTTGGAAAACATGGAGAAAATGTGCTTAATTAATCCAAGCGAATGGAACATAATTCATCCCCCCCGAATCTATGAGGGATTTGTTAAGTGGCTGGTATAAATAGTGTTTGAAATATTTTGAATTTAATGAAAAACATTCATGTAAACAAATTCATACAATGAACACTACACGAGGGAAGATATACCACTACTTCATAATGTATAAGATACAATATATATATATACAAATGATATTGACCTTATAAATGGAATGAAGAGATCATTTCGTTCTTTGAAGAAGTTTGTAGTCAATATCGCGAACCCGTCCACCAACAAAGCATTCCAAATTCCGGAAGATCCTTCTGGTCTTGTGTCTCCGTTCAATGACATGTATGAATTCCTTGCTCCTTTCCACATCCTTATCAGTCCAAAATCGCGTGTTCATACCCAAATTGAGCCGATTAACCTTGTACCCTTTAACTCTATAATCCAGTGCTTCCATAATATTTGTTAGCGCACCATCACTGAACTTGTAAATCTCATTAAACCGCATGATCTTCCATTCATTGTTACTGACAGGGAACACAACTGCACGAGGCGAATCAATGATTGTATAATCATGCTTGAACTCAAAGCCTGTTGCATCCCATCCAGGTTTAGTGAGATTCAGCTATTTCTGGTAGCTCTCAATTCCGAGTTGGAAATCTTTAACCCGCTGTCGAATCACTAAGTTTTGTGTCTACAGTTTAACAGCAGTAGAAATCATACGTATGTCTGAACCAGGAAGATGATTTAGATGACCTTGAAGAAGCAACAGATTCAGGTCTTCAAAGTCACTAGGATATAAGTTTTTGAAGTCCTTTTCGGCAATCGTGTATTTTTGATGATCAGCTCTGCAGTGTGATCTCTTTCAGGTAGTCGTACCCGTAGTAAGAGTAGGCTTTTATTCTAACAACACTGAGTATACGCATGTGAGTTCTGAATACCTTATGGCTTGATTCAGTTGTGTGTCGATCAATGAAGAATTTCTAACGATTAAACCACCAATGAGAGATACCATAAGAGGCACTTATGTCAGAGGTGCAGACGTCATCGATCTACATATGCTCAGGTATGAGTAGTTCAAGTCCAAAGTAATGATAATGAGCAACCTTCAACTTGGAAATTGATAAAGCTTGTCTACTTCCCTTATTGCCATAACGCAAATAATCCAAGTCTTTATTGAAAAAGAATTAGGTTTGAATAGTGATGAGACTTGGTGGACCACTAAGAGGTAGTGGTTTGCGAATATCAATCCTGACTTGATCACCTTCTGGATTAGCCCAGTCAATCTGATATGTAAGCATATTGTGACACTCTTCCATCTAAAACTGAAGATGAACGACGTCCGGGTAGAAAGGTTTAATGCCTTCATAAGCTTGACCTTCCAAATCTGCTTGAGTAAGCTCGGTCTTTCCAATCTTTTGACAATACTAGTTCATAAACGTCCGTGTATTCTCAGTCTTTGCAAGTAAAGAGTTCTCCGCCGAAGCTTGATACGTGGTAGCTAAAGCATTGGCCCCGTTGTTCACAGCATTAGGAATGTGGGACGTAGGAATGACCCAGGCAGGTTCTGGAGTGGCTGGTCTTTCATCATCTGACATAGGCTTCAACCATTCAGGCCTCTGCTTAGTCTTTGGAAGATGGGCGGAGTTAGTGTCCTCTAAATCAGATATGTTGTCAGAATCTTGTATTGGTATGTCTTCGACTGGTTGCTCAGCATGAGGACCAGATTGTTGCTTAGAGGAGCCTGAAAGAGCATCTCGAGTGTCAGACTTCTTCCATGCTGATGACTAAGGAGCTTATGGTTGTGATGAACCAGAAGCGCCAGCGTCGTGTCGTCTTCTCTTACTTAGATCTGAATCTGGTGGAGGAGGAGGAGGATCTTGTTCATCACGTCATCTCTTACAAGACTTATCCTTTTCAGTGAGAAACTTATCCCTCTGTACACGTTCCATAGATGCCTCAAGAACTTCATAGAGTGCGATATTTTCTAGAAGTGATTTGTAAGAGCCAGTTCTAAACATCCTTTGGTGAAGCATTTCTTTCATATCTTCTTCAGACAAGTCTTTGAAGTAGTCTCGAAGGGGAGCCTATAGAGCTATTTGAACCGCCTCTTTGACATTTTCACGGACGGCTTCATTAATCTTATGAGGCAGATGCCTAAGCTCCAAAGTGTAGACCCTAGATCCAAGATTCTGAGTTGTGTTATCAAGATTCTTGTTATTCTGCTCTAAATCAAAGAGTTTCTTTTCAAGAGCTGTGACATGTTCAGTTAACTCTGATTCAGTTGTGCTTTGTTGTTGTAGAGGAGGTGGAAGGGTTGTTGGTGTAGTCGTTGTTATTGCTATAAAGATTGGTGCTTGAGTGGTAGATGATGTAGGTTTAGGAGGTGAAAGATCAATAACCGGTATGAGCAGTGGAGGAACTGAGGAAGATGCTTGATAAATTGGAACAGTGACCATGGAGACCACTTTAGTTTCTACATTGAGTTTTCACGGTTTATCATCAGTGGATTTGTTATTAATGAATTGATCCCCAATAGCATATGCATCCTCCAGATTCTTTGTTAGGAATTAAAAGTCTTCATACATAGTACTACCAAGCCAAGAGTTAGTACTACTCAAGTTACAACTACCATTACTAACTAGTTAGTACTGCTAGAGTAAGTTAGTATTGTCAGTACTAACTTAAGACTGTTGGATGAAGATTAAGACTGCTAAAGAGATAAAGACGTGTCAAGTGATTTCTATTGACTTATTCAGTGTATATCTTATAATGTTAGAAAGATACGTATAATATTAATATTATAGAAGATTTGTAGTTATCTTGTAAAGGACTCTTTAGTGTATAAAAGGAGATCCTAGGTTATGGTTTTATATATATATATACATTTTTGATATATAGCTTTAAGGTTGTAAACCCTAGTACTTTACAGAGTACTCGTATTATTAATAATAATAATATTGGAGCTTTTCAGTAATATCTTTGTTCATACAGTTTACTGTTTCATTAATTTTCTTCTAAGTATTAAAGAGTAGATTCCGCATAGTCTTTAGTATTCATAAAGTTTCTACTATAGTTGTTTTGGATCTATCCAAAGTAACTTAACCTTTACAAGCTAAAGAATCGATCTTAAGTTGGGATCAACAAGTGGTATCAGAGCTTGTGTTTTGAAACTTTGATCTAGAAGAAACTAACAAGAAGAACCCTCTACTCACAAGGAAGAGATGGATCTAGAAACTGCTCAAACCACTTCTACTGCAAAGCTGCCTGATAAGTGTTAAATTGTATACATAAAATTCCCAGGATTTCGCCAATAAAAGCCAAAAATATGCCAAAAGATGGAAATATGTGTGCTTTTGTGTCTCAATGTGCAGGAAAGGATATCAAAAACAAAAAGAGCAAAAACAAGCAAAAACCGACAAGAAATGAAGAGACAAGTGTACAAGAGAGAGATTTGAAGCCAATTTCAAAAGCCGGATCAAGACCGTGGTCAAGAAAAGTCAAGAAAGTAAAGAAAAGGACAAAGTTTGAAGTGAAATGACTATTATACCCTTTGAAGAAGATGCAAAATTACTAAATTACCCTTTGGGCCTTTCTACATCATTTGGATCACAAAAGCCCAACAAAAGCCCAAAGTCAAAGTCCATTTCTTGTTCTTAAAACTACAAGGGCCAGAAGTGTAAATTCTCAAATTTACTTTTACACTACAACTTTGAAGGAAGAAACACAAGGACTACTTGTGCAATTAACCCAATCTTTCAAAACAAACGCGGGTTAAATTTCTCTCCCTAACCACTTATAACCACTTTTCCCGCCAAATCCCGAACAAACCCAAACCTCTCCAAATCCTTCTCCCGTCTCTTCCAACTCACCCCACCTCGTATTTACCAACTTCCACATCATTTTGCACACGTGGCAACCTCCAATTGGTGCGAACACCTCACCATACATCATCAACGGCTAAAAATCAAGTTTAAAGTGATCAAGGGCTAGGAATGATGGAAGTTCTCATCCTCTCTTCACTCTCATCTATAAATAGAAGCTTGTAATAGATAGTTAGAGTGTTAGATAGTTAGTGAGTTAAATTTTCTTTGTAATTTTCTCTTTTCAATTTACGTTTACTGTTCATTCTTCGAAATTAAAGCTTTTAAATCTTTCAAATCAATTGTACTTTGTGTTTCGTATCTTGAATTCTTCCTTTAAAAGCAATAAAACTAATTGAGTCGTGTTGTGTTTAAGTTTTCAAGTAATAAGACAGTTTTACATATTAAGCTTGAAATAAGCTCAAGTGAGCTTATTTTGTTTTCTTTAGTTCTCAAATTGTTCAAATTTTGTTAAAAGCTTTTTAAAATACTGAATTTGTCTATTCTATTCAACTAAGGTCATTTGAGTTCAGTGTGATAGAGTTTTGAAGCAATGAGGAGTGATAAGCTACTTTCAGCTTATTGAGCTTATAGCTTATTGGTTTAGAGGCTAAGGTAGCCATTAGGATTTTGTTTAAAGGTCACTCACTCAACAAGAGTGACCTAAAGTTCAGAGACTTCATAAATCAAGGTGTTCATTGTTTAATTTTCATTTCAGTTTAATTTCAGCTTAAATCATTTGCTTATTGCTATTCACTCTTGTTCATTTCTTTTCAAATATGTTTGTTTAGTTTTATTTTTTATATGTTTTAAGTTTTCATTAGTTAAATCCTGTTTAATTTTCATTTTGCTTTCAATTCTGTCATAAGAGTAGGATAAGCTAGCTGAGTAACTAGCTTATTTCTTTTATTAGAACATAAGCTAGGGTTTTTAGTGCTTAAATAGGTTAATTAGTTAAGTTCAAGAATGAGTAGATAAAAGGTTTTAACATTTTTAGTTTTAAAAATAGATTCTAAGTGAAATTCAGTTGGGACAGTGTAGGTTAAGTAGTGTTTGGTAAAAGGTGGTTTTGACTCTAAAAGTCAACAAGAGACTGTCAAAACTTTTTACATAGTTTAGATTTTCAAAGTTTTCAAGTTCTAAAAAGGATTTGAAACTTAGTTTGTAGAATTTCAAAATTTATAGTTTAAAAAGTTTTACTAGCACCAGGGCAGTTTTAAGTTCAAGTAGATTTAGTTTTAAGTGTTTCACAAGCATTTTAGAGTTCAATTTTAGTTAATGTAGGTTTAGTATCATTGAGTGAGTTAGTACATGAGATTTCAACTTAGAATTTTGGCCTGCACTTAAGGTTTTCCCAAGTATATCAGCACAAGCAGTATTAACTCAGTTAATACTGCTGTTGCTCACCACTTTTCTAGTTATCCTTAACACTTGAAAGTAAGTAGATAGAACTTAGCTTTAAGAAAATTAGTAGTACTCCATTAGCTCTTTATATATAATCTCTTAACTTTCCTTTTTAAGCTCTAGTCTAGCTTAAATGATCTTGCAAAAGTGGTACTAGCAGCAGCTGAAGATTTCAGGGATTTACTTTTGAATTTCTATTTTCTAGTTGCTCATTACAAATTCCTTTTATCTAGGTTTCTTTTATAATCATAGAATAGCTTATTTCCAAAATTTCAGTTTCTAGGATTTAGAGTTAAGCTAGTTAGCTTATTAGAGTTGCTTAATAATAGTCATTAAGCTGAACTTTAGCTTTTTAAGAACAAATTTCTTGTTAATCTTGTATACTTTTAGCTTATTACTTTTTAAATATCCCTAGTACACATAACAAGCTTCTTATAGCTTCTTTTGGTTTTTATTTCATTGAGTAATAAGCTAGATATAAGCCAAAGATTAGAAAAGTTAGAATTTTGAAGAAATACTATAGTTTCTGTTGTTCAGTTTTAAAAGCTAAATTTTTAGCTTATCTAGTTGATAAAAGTTCAAAGTGCTTTTGTTAAAGTTGTAGTATATAAGCTCAGGTCCAACTTTGCTGTTTTAAGTTTTAGCTTATTTTCATTTTTGTAATAAGCTCAAAATTGCTTAAGTCGTAGGGTCTATTTGGTATTTTTACGATAGTTAAAGGTTGTTTGTTTTCACTATAGTGTAATTTTCTTTTATTTTTCCCGCCTACCCTTTACTTTTATTCTTTACACTTTCTACCCTGTTCTTTTAGGATTAAATAAATAGATTTTATATTTTTGAAATTAGTTTAATAAAATTAGGTTTTAGGTTTTAATTAGCAAAATTAGGGTTCAATTGCTTAGTAAAAATTGGGCATTTTTATACCATT
>BQNB010171592.1:0-13548 GCA_026074375.1 Tanacetum coccineum | reverse complement strand
AAGATAGGATAGGTGGTTATGATTGGAGCTTTCAGGCTGAAGAAGGCATCACAAACTTTGCTCTAATGGCTTATACATCATAAAGTTTATCAAGTTTAGATTCTGAGGTACATACTTGCTCTAAAGATTGCTTAAAATCATGTGAAACACTTTAAAAACAGTATAATCAACAGCGTGAAGCTCTTAATGAATCTAATCTAGAAATTATAGGTTATCAAATAGGATTAGAATCACTAGAAGCTAGGATAGTTATTCATGAAAAGAATGAAGGTGTTCATGAAGAAGATATTGCATTTTTAAAGTATGATGTCCAAGTGAAAGACCTTAAAAATCAGTTAGAAGAAACTTTAAAAGAAAAAGATGATTTGAAACTTAAACTAGAAAAGTTTGAAGATTCATCAAAGAATCTAACTAAACTGATTAATAGTCAAATAAGTGCTAAAGACAAAGTTGGTCTTGGTTATGATAGTCAAATGAATGAGAGAGAAGTGGTTCATAGTTTTTTTAATAGTAGAGAAAGTGATGTGGATGATAATCCAGTAAATGATAGGTTTAAAAAGGTTGAGGGATTTCATGTAGTTCCCCCTCCTTACACTGGGAACTACATGCCCTCAAGATGTGACTTATCCTTTGCTGGGTTAGATGATTCTATCTATAAGACTAAAGTAAGTGAAACTAAATCTAGTATATCTAAGACTAGTAAGGATATTGTAGAAAAGCCTAAAACTATTAGGCCTAGTGCTAATATCATTGAAGATTGGGACACTGATAGTGATAATGATAGTGTGTTTAGACCTAAATCTGATCAGACAAAACCAAAGTTTACTAAAATCAATTTTGTCAAATCTGATGAGAATGTGAAATCTATTAATAAGGAAATCACACATAGGCAAGTAGAGTATCCTAGAAAAAGTCAAAGTCCTAGGGATAATAGAAGAAACTAGAATGGGATGATGACTCAGAAACTAGGAAATAGTTTTGAGTTTATAAAGAAAACTTGTTTTATTTGTGGGAGTTTTAATCATTTAATCAAAGACTGTGATTTTCATGAAAATAAAATGGTAGAAAAACCAATGTTGAATAAAAAAGGAAGAGTTACTGGTCAAAAGGAAATTAGACAAGTATGGCACAATGCTCAGAGGGTGAACCACCAAAATAAATTGACTCACCCACATCCCAAAAGGAATTTTGTTCCAACAGCAGTTGCAACAAAGTCAGGACAAGTGCCAGTTAATGCTGCTAAGCAAAGCTCTCCAAGAGCAGCAACATCAATTAGTACGGCCAAGCCTGTTAATATTGCTGCCCCTAAACCAAAAGTGAATGATGCATTACCCACAACATATTCTTATTTTAAAGCACGTTCACCAGTAAGAAGGGCTTTTAACCAAAAATCAGCAGCTAAAACCAATAAGTTTAATGAAAAAGTTAATGCTGCTAAGGTTAACAATGTAACTACTGCTAGGCCAAAAGCAGTAGTTAGTGCTGCTAAGGGAAATGAGGAAAATGCTGTTAAGTCCTTAGCATACTGGATTTGGAGACCAATAGGAAATGTTATTGACCATACCTCCAAAGACAGTGGATCATACATGCTTAAAAGATTTGACTATGTTGATCTACAAGACAGACTCAAGTCAGTAATGGCTTGGGTCCCCAAGAGAAACTAATTCTCTCATTTTTGAGTGCAGGGTAATCCACAATATACTTTACAAAATCAAGGGATTTTTGACAGTGGATGCTCTAGGCATATGACTGGAAACAAGTCCTTTCTTACAGATTATCAAGAGATTGATGGTGATTATTGTTGCATTTGGAGGAAGTCCTAAAGGGGTAAATTATTGGAAAAGGTAAAATTAGGACTGGTAAATTAGACTTTGAAGATTTATACTTTGTAAAGGAACTTAAGTTTAACCTTTTCTCTGTCTCACAAATGTGTGACAGATAATACAATGTTTCATTTTACTAAGACTGAATGTCTTGTTCTATCTCTTGACCTTAAGCTACTTGATGAAAGTCAAGTCTTGCTTAAAGTTCCCAGACAGAACAACATGTACAGTTTTGATCTAAAAAATGTTGTTCCTTCAGGAGGCTTGACTTGTTTATTTGCAAAGGCTACAATATATGAGTCTAATTTATGGCGTAGGAGGCTTGGTCATATAAATTCTAAAACTATGAACAAACTTGTGAGGGGAAACCTTGTAAGAGGTTTGTATTCAAATCTTTTTGAAAATGACCATACTTGTATTGCTTGTCAGAAAGGAAAACAACATAAAGCCTCTTGTAAGACCAAGCTTGTGAGCTCTATCAGCCAACCCTTACAAATGTTACATATGGATTTATTTGACCCAACATCTGTAAGGAGTATTAATCACAAGACATATTGCCTTGTTGTCACTGATGACTATAGTAGGTTTAGTTGGGTTCTCTTTTTGGCCACTAAGGATGAGACTATTGGGATCCTTAAAACTTTTATTACTGGCATAGAAAACCAAATAAATCATAAGGTTAAAATCATCAGATGTGACAATGGAATTGAGTTTAAAAATAATGACATGAATCAGTTCTGTAGGTTGAAAGAGATTAAGAGGGAGTTTAGTGTTGCCAAAACTCCACAACAAAATAGATTTGCTAAAAAAAAGAATAGGACACTTATAGAGGCAGCTAGGACTATGCTAGCAGACTCATTATTACCTACTACATTTTGGGCTGAAGCAGTTAGTACTGCTTGTTATGTTTAGAATAGGGTTTTAGTGACCAAACCTCATAACAAGACACCTTATAAACTATTACATGGTAGACCACCTAGTATAAGTTTTATGAGACCTTTTGGGTGTCCTATGACCATTCTTAATACCTTAGATCCTTTAGGAAAATTTGATGGGAAAGCTGATGAGGGGTTTTTTGTTGGATACTCTATAAATAGTAAGGCTTTTAGGGTATTTAACACTAGAACTAGGAAAGTAGAGGAGAACCTGCACATAAACTTTCTTGAAAACAAGCCTAATGTTGCAAGGAGTGGACTAAATTGGTTCTTTGATATTGATTTACTAACAAACTCTATGAATTATGAGCCAGTTACTGCATAGAATCAAATTAATAAGAATGCAGGTATCAAGGATAATGTTGATGCAATACCTAGTCAACAATATATTCTGCTACCATTACTTTATGATAGTCTACGAAGCTCAGAGAATGCAGTTGCTGATGATGCTGGTAAAAAGACTAATGAAGAACCAGCAAATAAGGGTGAAAGAAATGTTCAAGAAAAAGAAAGAGGAGCTTCAAATAAAGAAGATGACAAGAATGTGCAAGATTTCAGAGCTGCATTGGATAATTTGCTTGTTCAATAGAAGAAAGGTTATGCTAACAGCACTAACAGAGATAGTACTGTCAGTTCATCTGTTAGTACCGTTGGGCAAATTTTTAATAATGCTGATGATCTTCCTATTGATCCTCTTATGCCTGATTTGGAGGATACTGCTGATCTTCTAAATAACTAGGTATCCTTTATTGGTGGCCATATGATGATAAGAGAGGTAGGGAAGAGGCTGACCTAACAACTTTTTGGAAGACAACCATGAATGTCAGTCCTATTCCTACAACCAGAATACACAAGGATCATCCTAAAGACCAATATACATTGGAGACATAAATTCGCTACCTCAAACAAGGAGGATTTCCAAGATTTCTAAAAGAACATGCTATGGTCAGTTACTTAAAAAAGCAGAGGAGAGCAAATCATAATAGATTATAAAAGAACTGCTTATATTGCATGTTTTCTCATCACAAATAGAACCCAAAAAGGGTAACACAAGCTTTGCAGATCTAAGCTGGATAGAGGCAATGCGAAGAACAAAGTTGCTACAGGTTTAGTTTTATACCAAAGGTTTGGAGATTGGTTGATATACCCAAAGGCAACCATGCCATGGAACAAATGGGTCTACTAGAAACCAAGAAAGATGAGTGAGGGATATGTAGTTAGAAAACAAGGCAAGACTGGTTTGTACAAGGTATACCCACCCAAGAGAAGGGCATGATTATGATGATGATTTTGCTCCTATTGCTAGAATTTTTAGAGAAGCAATCAGATTATTTTTGCCTATTCATCATTTATGAGGTTTATTTGTACCTACCAGATGGATGTGAAGAGTTCCTTTTTATATGGTACTATTGAAGAGGAGGTATATGTGTGCCAACCTCCTGGTTTTGAAGATCCACAGTTCCCTGATAAGGTTTATAAGGTAGAAAAAGCTTTATATGGTCTACATCAAGCTCCTAGAGCCTGGTATGAGACCTTGTCTACCTACCTATTGGAAAATGGATACAGAATAGGCACTATAGATAAAACTTTGTTCATCAAGAAGGACAGAGGTGATATCCTGTTAGTACAGGTGTATGTTGATGATATCATCTTTGGGTCTACAAAGAAGTTTTTATGTGTTGAATTTGAGCAGATGATGCACAAGAGATTCCAGATGAGTTTTATGAGGGAGCTCACTTTCTTCTTAGGATTGCAAGTACAACAGAAGGAGGATGGAATCTTCATCAGCCAAGACAAGTATGTGACTGATATATTAAAGAAGTTTGATTTTGTCACTATAAAGACAGCAAGCACTCTAATTCATACTAACAAAGCATTGCTCAAGGATGAAGAAGCTGAGGATGTGGATGTTCACTTATACAGATCAATGGTTGGATCATTGATGTATTTGACAGCTTCTAGGCCTGACATAATGTTTGTTGTTTGTGCTTGTGCAAGGTTCCAAGTTTCTCCTAAAGTCTCACATCTTCATACTGTGAAGAGAATCTTTAGATACTTAAAAGGTCAACCTAAATTGGGCCTTCGGTATCCTATGGATTCACCATTTGACTTGGAAGCTTTTTCTGATAGTGATTATGCTGGAGCTAGCCTTGACAGGAAATCCACAACAAGAGGTTGTCAATTTCTTGGCATAAGGTTGATTTCATGGCAATGTAAAAAGCAGACTATAGTTGCAAACTCTACTACTAAAGCAGAGTATGTTGCTGCTGCTAATTGTTGTGGACATGTGTTATGGATTCAAAATCAGATGCTTAATTATGGGTTCAACTTCATGAACACCAAAATTCACATTGATAATGAAAGAACCATTTGTATTGTGAAGAATCCAGTGTTTTATTCTAAAACCAAGCACATTGAAATAAGGCATCATTTCATCAGAGATTCTTATGAGAAGAAGTTGTCAAGACAAGCAAGATTTTATTTTTATGAGTGTAATAATCAACTTTTTATATTTTATTTTTATTTGGGTTACGTAAAAAACATTTTAGTTTGCGATAAATTATATTTAGGTATCTCCGGAACCACCAAAAATTTATATAGTTCAACAAACACCCATTTTTAAAAAACTTTTACCACCCTTTACCACTTGGGCCGAATTTAAATAAAAATAAAATAAACAAAAAGCCTTACAATTTTCAGTTTACACTTTAAACATTTTTCTAAATTAAAACTACACTTTACATTTAATTTTATTTTACAATGCAAGTTATATTCATTTCTTCTCTTTTTATTACAAGATATATTTACTAGATATTTAGAGACACTCCACATTTTCATGGGCTCTATCTCCACATGGGAACAAAAGACCAAGACTTCCTTAAAACCTCTAAGTATCTGTGACTAGTCTCCTCACTATCTAATGCCTAAACTAACAATGAAGAACACAACATGTAGTATTTCTCTAAGTGACACACACATAACTCTCTATATTTACTCCTCCTAGCTCACGTCCAAACCAAAACCATTCACAAATACATACAAAATTTTACTTACAACAATTACACACATTCTTACAACATATCTAAGATGTCCTTAGGTGTTTAGAAGGATTGGTTAAGCCATTAAAGTGTTAAAGCAAGAAAAAGGAAAGTTTAAGTCTTTCATATGAAAGCAAGGTGTTTTCATCATTTGCTTGTCAAGTTAGGATTTAAATCACATGGTGTGATTTGTTTACATTTCATCACTCATTCACATAAGGTTATTCAAGCCTCATTTCTTTTTCATATTATTGCAGTTTTAGGTATATTAGTTTTTATATAGCAAAATACCAATCTAGAACACTTTTAATCATGGAAAATGAAGCTTTATACTTTGTTTGATCATGGTTTTATGGACCCTTTTTTTTACACTGTTATATAGTTATAAATATATGTTATAATGGGTTTATAAGTATTTTACCAAGTTGTATTTAACGTATAAAAAGTATAAGTTTAAAAACTAGTAAATAAATGTTTAACTTAAGAAAGTTGTGATTTAAAAACATTGTTAAGGACTTATTATATTGGACACTTAGACAAATATGGATAATGGAATACTAATTTATAAGAAATATGGTATTAATGGCTTGTTGATAAGTATAGTAATTAATTTATTAAGTTTGAAAAGTAAAAAACTAAAGTTATATATATAAACCAATATTCATTTAATAGGGACTATTTTGGTTCGATTTCCAAATAGTGGGTTTGATGTTTTTATAAAATAGTACGTCTCATGACGATTCCAAAAAGGTAAGAAACTCGAAAAACTTTGATTTATAACGAAAAAAAGATAGAAATATAACGTTTTACGTTAATACCGGGTTTATAAAATAAATTTTATAAAACGTTACTGTTCATCAGGGACATTTATTTTGGAAAACATCATTTATATGATAAAACTTTTAATTACGAGAACGTGCTCGAAAGAATCGCTAAAAACAGAGCTATAACGAATAAGATACGCCATTTACGGGTTTTACGATAAATAAATCTATAAAAATCGTTTATAACTCGTTATGAACTATGGTAAAAAAACACTGTTCATCAAAGACACGTGAAAATACAAAAATAATTTTCATATTTTATAGTGCTTAATACGAAAGCTTATGGACTAAGAAACGTATGAAAACGAGGCTTTAAACGAGGAAGGTTACACACTACCTTTATGACTTGTGCAGATTTAACTGAGATGATAGTGTTGGTTTGTTTTTTTTATAATTTTTGCGAAAAAAATTATGGGAATCACTTAAATAAATATTTTTATACTTGTTTTAAACTTGTATAATGTTATCTTTACAACGAGCGATTAAACTAGTTACGCGATTATACGAGGTTTTTTTTCTTTTTTCAATACATGATTATTATTTATCAAATGCGATTTTAAACATTTATTTCACAAAACACAATTAGATGGTTGATGTAAGCTTTTATAGATTTATATTTGTTATTTAGTAACTTAGTAATTATACGACCGATATTACTAGGTTGCTTGCGGATATTCCGATGACGCTTGTTTTCATTCATTCACTCGACTTATTCTTCACTTCACTTCTAAGGTGGAGTTCATAGCCTCACCTTTTCTCTTTTAATGGTTTTCTTAAACTGTTTTCGGGGTGGAGGAATACAAGCTGTTTTTTTATTGGATTTCTAACTACTAGCATTATGTGACTATTTTTACCAAAGTTTGATTTGTTTACTACATGATTTGAGATCGATTGATACCTTATTTGAAAATAATTTTTAAACAGTGATTTTTTTACCTTGGACCAAGTTGTGTTTTCTAAAATTGTATTGCTATCCAGATTATGCCTGAATATGATTGCCTATGGTGGTCACATATATTGCAGTATCTATAAGTCCGGCCTACTATCATGAAACAGTTTAAATTACAGTAGGGGTCGTAAGCACTAGTTTGTGGATAGATCTTATCGGGGACTAAAAAATCCCCCACCTGGGAAATTTCTGGTACAAGTTTGATCATGGTGAATTTAACATTGAGAAAGAACGTATAGGCATGTTTTGGCAAGCACCCTATATTGTTTTAGGGCACAAACAGTTAAAGGCTTCGGTTTCATGAGCTTAGTGCAATAATACCTATTTCTTTTAGACTTGTTGAATTTGTTTCTCTTGTCGCCATTACCTGTTTTGGATTCGTTTACGTACTTAGTCCACCTTACGTAAGTTTGTGGTCCACTTCTAAATACTTTTTGATTTGCTGAATCACTACTTGGATTTCAGAAATAACACTTTGGAATATCGTAACGCTTCTTTTTCTACTGAAATATTACTTAAATTATTTCAACACTGCTTTTACTTAAACCTATGAATTCACCAACATTATTGTTGACGTTTTTGCATGTATTTTCTCAGGTTATTATTTGCTAGTGGAGCATTGGGAGCATTTGAGTCGCGCGGATATGTTTTTGAAGGCTTAATTTTGTATTCATTCGACAAACGTTTTAAAAAAATATTGTTTCTATTTGTATTATAAATGGGATCCTTTGTAAACTTCTGATTTTAAATTACAACGGAATGTGAAATTTTTTTACGTCTTTTTGAGGTCATTTATCTGTGACTTGTGCGTTATGGACTTCTTTTTAATTTATTAAACTATTATATATTATACCATATTAAATTAATGTTTGAATGATTATTTTTATTGGTTGTGATGATTAGTGATTATGTAATGATTATTACTCAATTTTTTTTTTGAAGTAGAACCCATTGTTTTATTCCGCTGGCTTACAGGATTTTGGGGGTGTTTACAGATGGTATCAGTGCTCAGGTCATAGAGAACTAGGTCGGTTTTCAAAACCTAGGGACTATGACCAGTTTTTCAAAATATAGAGTTCTCTTTGTTTTATACCGATATCCGCGTGCGCCTTGCTTCTCAGGGTAACTTAACTGCTCTTCTTTTTTGGGCCAAAAATCCTACTTACTATTACAGGATAAGGAGTATTTATACTAGACTAAAATTTCGTTCTCTTACGTTTATCATATGAGTCTAACTATTCTACCCTTTATATCTGTCTGTTATTTAAATATTGATCCTTCTGGATTTTGTGTACTTCCTGATTTCTCATTTTACTCCCTTGATGTCAATGTGGTATTATATATGGATACTATACATTGGGGATAATTGTCTCTTGATCTTTATGATTAACTCAACCATTTACGCGACATACTTGATTCCCTTTTTTGATGATATCAAAATTCGGCAATTTTAAGTAAATTCTACTAGTTACTTTTACATTCGACTCCGAGTTGGAACACTCTTCTTATGATCGCACCTGTTGTTTCGTAATCCATCGTTTTGAAGTCTTCCAGTTGATGGGAGTACGAAAATTAACTTGTCGCCTCATATATGTCACCTTGGAGCACCTACCTTTAGAACACGACTCTTTACGTTTGTTTTATTGACTGAATAATTCTTTACGTTCATTTTCTTTGACTACTTCCGCATTTGTTCGGATATTCTTTATACTTGTTATGACCTATCGCTTTACATACTAATCGTGATGTCAAACTATAAACCATTTTGTTGTCAATTACGAGCTATTCTCGTTTACTTTTATTGATATTTTATTCGTTATAAAACTATTTGATATCATTTCATACATACACTATTTTTAACGTAATATGAGCATTTCATGTTGGCCTCAACATATACATAGTCTAAATCACCTTTTATATTTGGTGTATACGATGATCACCTAAGCATTCGGGAAAGACCATGTTTGTGAGTTATAGTCACCTTAAACACACCTTTTTTATCAACACAATTCCGGAAGAAATATAAGTTATTTTCACTGAAACCACCAGTACCTTCTTCAGGTGTGGCAATCCTAAGCCTTGAGGACAAGGCTCTTCTAACCGGAGGAGACTGTAACATTCCGTATTTTTCGTATTTTCAGGTCATTTACGACGCTATTTAATCCACTATTTATTTCTATTCTCGCACGCGTTTACTTTTAATTTTAATAGTTAAAGTTAAATCGCGTAAGTTAAAAATCAACATTTAACGTAAACGGACACCAAACGAATTAAAGTTTTCGTCAAACAAGCAATATATTATTTTTACGAAAGTAATAATCAACTTTTTATATTTTATTTTTATTGGTTACGTAAAACGTTTACGTTTCGCGATAAATTACATTTAGGTATATCCGGAACCACCAAAATTTATATACGCTTCAACAAACACCCATTTTTATAAAACTTTACCCACCTTTACCACTTGGGCCGAATTTTACATAAAAGAAATAAACCAAACCATACAATTCTCAAGTATACACTTTACACATTCTAAATAAAACTACACTTACATTTAACTTATATTTTCACAATGCAAGTATACTTCCATTTCTTCTCTTTTTATTACAAGATATATTACTAGATATTTAGCTAGCACACTCCACATTTTCATGGGATCATCTCCACATTAGGAGACAAAGACCAAAGACTTCCCTAAAACCCTCTAAGTGTCATTTGACTAGTCTCCTCACTATATAATGCCTAAAACTAACAATGAACACATACATGTAGTATTTCTCTAAGTGAAACAACACAAACTCTCTCATATACTCCCTCCTAGCTCACGTCCAAACCAAAACCATACACAAATCCATACAAAATTTTACTTACAACAATTACACACATTCCTACAACATATCTAAGATGTCCTTAGGTGTTTAGAAGGATTGGTTAAGCCATTACAAGTGTTAAAGCAAGAAAAAGGAAAGTTAAGGCTTTCTTAAGAAAACAAGGGTTTTCATCATTTGTTTTCAAGTTAGGATTTAAATCACAAGGGTGTGATTTGTTTACCATTCATCACTCATTCACATAAGGTTATCTAAAGCCCTCATCTTTTCATAATTATGATTTTTATGTGTATATTAGTTTTATATAGCAAAATCACCATTAGGACACTTTTAATCATGGAAAATGAGCTTATACTTGTGATCATGGTTTTATGGACTTTTACACATGTTATATAGTTGTAAATATCATGTTATAATGGGATTATAAGTATTGTACCAAGTTGATTTAAGTATAAAAAGTATAAGTATAAACTAGTAAATAAAAGTTCACTTAAGAAAGTTGTGATTTAAAAGCATTGTTAAGGACTTATTATATTGGACACTTGGACAAACTATGGACTAATGGACATACTAATATGTAAGACATATGGTATAATGGCTTGTGGAAGACTAGTGATTATTTATTAAGTTGAAAAGTAAATAAAAACAAAGTTATATAAATAAACACATATTCATTAATAAGGGACTGTTTTGGTTCGATTTCCAAACAGTGGGTTTGATATTTTTATAAAATAGTACGTCTCATGACGATTCCAAAAAGGTAAGAAACTCGAAAAACCGATTTATAACGAAAAAGATACGACAAATATACGTTTTACGTTAATACCGGGTTTATAAAATAAATTTTATAAAAAGTTACTGTTCATCAGGGACATTTATTTTGGAAAACATCATTTATATGATAAAACTTTTAATTACGAGAACGTGCTCGAAAGAATCGCTAAAAACGGAGCTATAACGAATAAGATACGCCATTTACGGGTTTTACGATAACTAAATCTATAAAAATAAGTTTATAACTGGTATGAACAGTAAAAATCACTGTTCATCAGAGGACATGAAATACAAAAATGTCATATTTTGATACGTCGTCTTAATACGAAAGCATGGACATAAGAAACGTAAGAAACGGGCTTAAAACGAGAAAGTTACACACTACTTTATAACTTGTGCACTATTTCCTGAGATGAATAGTGTTGGTTCGTTTTTTTTATAAATTTTTGCGAAACATTTTGGAATCACTTAAATAATATTTATACTTGTTTTAAACTTTATAAATGTTATTTTACAAAGGCGATTAAACTAGTTACGCGATTATACGAGTTCAAATACATGATTATTATTTATCAAATGCGATTTAAACATTATTTCACAAACACAATTAGATGGTGATGTAGCTATATAGAATTATATATGTTATTAGTACTTAGTACTTATACGACCGATATCTACTTAGGTTGCTTTCGGATATTTCCGTGACGCGTTTTCATTCATTCACTCGACTTATTCTTCACTTCACTTCTAAGGTGAGTTCATAGCCCCACCTTTTCTCTTTTAATGGTTTTCATAAACTGTTTTCGGGGTGAGAATACATGCTCGTTTTATTATTGATTTCTACTACATAAGCGTTATGTGACTATTTTTACCAAAGTTTGATTTGTTTACTACATGATTTGAGATCGTTGAATACCTATATTTGAAACCGTGAATTTTGAACAACATGATTGTTTTACCTTGGACACAAGTGTTTTCTAAAATTGTATGATATCCAGATTACTGCCTAAATATTATTGCCTAAGTAGTCACTATATTGCCACTATCTAAGTCCCTACTATCATGAACCGTTAAATTACCTCGTAGGGGTAAGCGCTAGTGTTGTGGATAGATCTATCGGGACTAACAATCCCCACCTGGAATTTTTGGTCACAAGTTGATCATGGTGCATTTAACATTAAGAAAGAACGTATAGGCATGTTTTGGCAAGCACCCTATATTGTTTTAGGGCACAAACAGTTAAAGGCTTCAGTTTCATGAGCTTAGTACAATAATACCTATTTCTTTTAGACTTGTTGACTTTGTTTCTCTTGTCGCCATTACCTGTTTTGGACTTCGGAATACGTACTTAGTCCACCCTTACTTAAGTCTTATGGTCCACTTCTAAATACTTTTTGATTTGCTGAATCACTACTTGGATTTCAGAAATAACACTTTGGAATATCGTAACGCTTCTTTTTCTACTGAAATATTACTTAAAATATTTCAACACTACTTTTACTTAAACCTATGAATTCACCAACATTATTGTTGACGTTTTTGCATGTATTTTCTCAGGTTATTATTTGCTAGTGGAGCATTGGGAGCATTTGAGTCGCGCTGATATGTTTTTGAAGGCTTAATAAATTGAGTACCATTAAATAAACATTTTGACAATGTTTTCTAATACACTAAAAGTGAGACCTGTGTAACTCTGACATTTCTACTAAATTGAATGTGACATTTTATAAAAAGTCTCTTTTGAGGCCGTTTTCTGTGACTTGTGCGTATGGACTTTGAAGTAGCACCCCATTGGTACCATTCCGCTGCATACCAGATTTTTGGGGGTGTTACATATAACTAGTAAAGCTCCGTAGGACTTGCTTGTAAAATGGTGGATGGACAATTATTTTGAGAAACTAAACATAGAGTATGTTTAGTTTGGTAAAGATGGTAGAGGTGATGGGATGATGGTTGTTGGTGGTTATGAGAGCATATGTTCAATATATGAAAACATATATTGGAGTTCATATCTTAACCTAAATATGAGAGTACGATTGTGAATGCAACGCAAGCATGAATCTCCATATGCCTCAAGAAGGTTCCAAGGAATGGGATGACTAAAGATAGGTGGTAAAGGTGATGGAGTATCAAATTGGACATCAAGTGGGGTGATTGGTGAAAGGGTGAGAGTGATGTCTATTGATGCATTATCTTGAGTTGGAGGTGGTGAAGAAACTCTTCGAGGAGGAGATGTTGGTGGGTTCAAGTAACCATTGGGTGAAAGTGATGCTGATGAGGTTGGTGATTTTTGTATGTAGTCAATTGAAGAGGATGATGTGTCTTTGGTGGATGGAGTTTTAGAGGGTGCATTAGGAGCACTAGGAGATGATTCTTG
>BQNB010171590.1:0-13548 GCA_026074375.1 Tanacetum coccineum | reverse complement strand
TAGCATCCATTTTCATGGTCTTGGCATCCATTCGGGCCATAATTTGGTCAATGTCGGAATTATTGTTACCTTTACCGGCGAAAGCAACGGTTTTCTTAAGAGATGATTTGGTTTTTTGATTTTTAGCCCAGTCGAGCTTGAGCAAGACTTGTCTTTGAGAAGCTGATAAGCTTGATTCGGGGATTTATAGAGGAAAATACCACCAGCTGTGGCATTTAGAACTTCTTGGGTTATTTCGTTAAGACCATGGTAAAAGATTTTGATAATATTGCCTTTGGACAGATTATAACCATGTCAGTTTCTAAGCATTTCCTTCATACGAAGCCAAGCATCGGTTAGAGATTCGCTTTCATGTTGGGAAAAGGCACGGATTTCTCCGAGGAGTCCGTCGAAAAGAGCTTGGGGAAAGAATTAGCTAATGAAAGCAGTTCGTAGTTCATCCTATGTTTCGATAGTTCCTTCTTTGAGTTTGTCCAGCCATCTTTTGCTTCTCCAGTGAGTGATAGATCATCATTAGGCGGATAGCTTCATTTTTGGTATCTCTGTATTTAAACATATCGCAGATTCTGAGGAATTCATGAATGTGTTTATGAGGATCGGTTTTGGTTCTACCATCAAATTGGTTTCATTTGATGAGAGTCAAGTGGTTACCTTTAATGGCGAATTCGTTTGTAGTTTCAGGAATGATGATTGCGGAACAGGGAGTCAGAGCGACAACACGGTCGGCAGCCCACATGGGTTCATCATCTATGGGATTGAGATTTTTAAGGGTAACGAGAAAGTGACGGAAGTAATTGATGTCGAGAATTGGCAGATAGACAACACTCGGGTGTTGAGGTGCATTGTTTCTTTGATTGAAGGGAACTCTTCTATTTCGTCGATGAAGTTTTCGATTCAGAGTACATTCAGGTTCAGGTAATGGTTCAACAAGTTCAGAGTTGGAAGCACGTGTATGCATCCAATGGAGAATTTGTTTGGGTCGTTTGCCAAATAATTGTACGGCGGTTTTTTTTTTAAAAAAAGGGAATGTTAAAAATTATTTATAAAAGATTTGATTACAGAACATCTTAAAAATCCCCGGCAGCGACGCCAAAAACTTTGATGTGCTTCAAAAGCTTTAAATTTATAATGACTGAAAATACCAATTTTATTATAGGGAAACACACGGGTAAAAGTATAACCCACGTATGTAGTATAATCTTTAGGTAAGACCAGGTCGTCCACAGGGATTTGCGTAGTGTCGAATAATCAGCTGAAAAATAAACTTTAACAAATGTGAGAAATATGACTACTCGGATAATTTCATATAATTCATAAGCAATGGTAATAGTTACGATCTTAGACTTAGGACTTTAATTTACAAAAAGTATTTTCTCGTCAGAAAACGTTTTCACAAATTAACTTGTTTAACTTAAGACTTATGTTTAGCTAACTCGATCAGATGTGTCACTCAAATAATCCAGTTACTATTATGTCAAATCTCTTTTTGTTTATCAAATAACGTAAGTGGATTTCTCGTCACAGACGATAAAGATCGTAGACAAACCTTTAAAACTATATAGATCACAACGGGTCTTTCGACCTATACCGGTGTGAGTATACAATCAAAGTTGATAATCAAAGTTGACAAGATCAGACACGATAGGATTATAACAAAAGCTTAAGATTAACAAGATCGTAATTATACCAAATGCTTATTCATTATATTATTTTCACCGAGTAGTCATGAGAGATTTAGCCTCTCATGGCTATGAAGTTCATAACAAGATTAAATTGATAAACAAGAAACATACTGTAACCGAGTAAGAGTATGGATCAAAACTTCCCCGTAACAAGTATGGAATCTAATTACACCCTTTTATTCTTAGAACTATGATACTGATCTTCTTCGTTCTTCTTGATTTGATCTCGAACCTTTAAAGTTGTATGGTGTTTATGGTGTTTTTAGGAAAAGAGAGAGTGTTTGAGATGAGAGGAGATGGGATTGTAAGTGAGTTGATGAAAATGTTTAAGAATTTTGGCTCTATTTATAGGCTGATTTTCGGGTAAAAGTGCGGCGCACAAAATAATTTGTGCGGCGCACATGGTGTGTTAATGCAATAGTATTTAATGACTTCATTTATGTGCGTAGCCAGATGGGAAGTGCGGCGCACAATCTTTTAAGTGCGGCGTACTTAAGGTGTTAATGCATTATTTTGACCAGGCTTTTAATTCTCTTGACTTTGAGGAGAAGTGCGGCGCATAAAGGGTAAGTGCGGCGCACATTTGCACTTTTTAGCTTGAGACTTTATCTTTTTTTCTTGTATCTTGTTTTTCGAAGTGTATAAGTACTTGATCTTTGCTTTATTTGAGCTCGGGGTGTCTTCAAGTGAACCTGCAAGTATTTCATGCTATTAAGTATCGAAAGTTCATTCCATAAATTGTCACATCATATGTTCCTTTCCCCCTCTTTTGACCATCCCTCCTCCTAAGGAGGAGGAGAGGTCTTACAACCATGTAATTTTTGTCCCTAAACCACTCCTTAATCCAAGTTTTGGCTAAATGGTATAAAGATATTTTGAGTATAAATACTAGCCTAAAATCCAGACAAATATTTCACACCCTCACAATGAATCTTACAAAAATCTTCAATTCTCATCCTAACACCCGGCACAAAATCGCCCAACCCAAAATTCATATTTTTGATTCTACTAAGATCACGTAAACTAGTGTCTTGTATTACCTCTAAGTTGGTCTGGAAGTGAATCTTGGTGAACATAGCCTTTGGGTAATTATTCTAGCAAGGGTTAATCAAGAACAAAGTTAGGGTTTCTATTAGGGTTCGAATTAGGTTTGATAGTTGGGGTTTAATCTTGTGTTCTTCTTCATCCTACACACTCATAAGGTCTTCTTTAACCTTAATCCTTTCAAGTATTTCATTACATGTTTTACATACTAGTTATCATGTTAATCACCACCTAGAGTTTGTTTCATGATTTACAAATTTAAAACAAACACATACATGGTTCGAACTAGATTATTCTTGTAGTAAAATGGTACTTAAAATGCAAGTATACACTTTATATGAGTGTTGGATAATTTATAAATATAGTTTATTAAGTTATTTGTTGAAAGTTAATTACAAAGTTTATGTACAGATAAAGTGAGGACATTTTATCTTAGACAATCATTATGGACACAATCTAGAGGACTCAAAATATACAAGACTTGTGGTAAAAAGTATTGTAGGGGACTTGTAAAAATTAATCAAGTGATAGATTTATAAAAACTAATATATGCACTTTATATAAAAAGCCCACTGTATTATAAACCTTCGTTAGAATTCAAATTTTTATAAAATCATGGAAACATTTTATTAAATTAGTACATATTATAAGGACCGTAAGCATATAAAGAACTCGAAAAACCGAGCTATAACAAAGAAGTTATGACATTTGCAATATTTTGATAAATAAATATATAAAAGTGTTTTTATAAAAACTGAAATTGTTACAGAACTGATGGAATTTTATAAGTATTTTATAATGATAGTACAAGTCATGGGATTCCAAGCATATATGAAACTCTAAGAACGGAATTAAAACGAATGAGATACGAGTTTTATAAGTTTAAAGTTTATAAAAGTAATTTTATAAAACTATTTTGGAGTTACTGTGTTTGAAACAGGAATTTATAAAAACATTGGATGTTATATTTAAATAGTTTATCTCGTTACGATTTCATACATATAAAGAACACGCGAAACGGAATTAAAATGTGTAAGTTATGTCTTTTATAAGGTTACGGTGATTAAATCTATAAAAGTAGTTTTATATATTTTCACAAAAACTGTAAATGTTACTGTTCATCAGAAGATAAAATATTATGAATATGATATTTTGATAGATTTTCTTAATACAAAACCATGAACATAAAGAACGTATAAAACGGAGTTAAAACGATAAAGATCTAAGGTTTATAAAACCGTATGAACTATTTTTACTTTTGTGCACTATTTTTATAAAACAATTAAACTAATTATATAATATCATTATATAATTAATAATAATATTAAATACTATATTATCAATAAATAATCAATTATTAGACAAGAATAATACTTTATTTTACGGATACAAATATGTATACACTTATTTAACAAATACGATTTAAACATTGTTTTGACTTTTCAAATTAAACAAAAACTATTAGGTGGTGGTGTAACACTATAACTTGTGATATTGTATTTATATTAAATACACAATATTTATATGGCCTATAATTAATTAGGTTGCATTCGAATTTCCCGAGACGATTTACATACTTGATTTAGATAATCAACCATTCACTTGAGGTGAGTTTATAGCCCCTCTTTCACTTGTTTTACATTTGCTTTACAAATCTCGTGGGAGAATACATGCTCGTTACAACTTATTTACATATTCATTTACAATCTCTTTTGCATACTTTTCTACATACTTGTTTAAATACTTGATTTTGTAGCTCATTTATATACTCGGATACATGAACGTTTACAAACTCATTACATGATTGATTTCAAACTCATTTTCATATCTCACGGTGAGATACGATACTTGTTTTTACTTATGGGGAACAGACAATTAAAATTAAATCACTTCTTTGCATATTGTATACCAAGCAATACAAACTTCTTCGGATATTGTATACCAAGCAATACGCACTTCTTCGGATATTGTATACCAAGCAATACACATTTCTTCGGATATTGTATACCAAGCAATACGCATTTCTCAGGTGATTGTAAACCAAGCGATACGCATTTCTATGGATATTGTATACCAAGCAATACGCACTTCTTCGGATATTGTATACCAAGCAATACACACTTTAAACAATTACGGTTCAATATTTATACATACATTTTTGTGACTATTATAAGGGTTAAAATGGTCATACATGCTTTACAAATTTTTTATTTCAACATTTTAACAAACGCATTTTTTGTGGTTCGTGTTTACACACATTTTAATAAAAACTATATATGTGAGTTTATGCGTTGCAAGTCTTGTATGGGCGGGACTTGTAACACAGTAAATTTGTATATATAGTTTTTGTGATTTACGTTTACATTCACAAAAATCTATGAACTCACCAACTTTATGTTGACACTTTTAAGCATGTTTTTCTCAGGTGAAAAAGTATTCTTGGTCTTTCTTGATGTGCATTAGAGTCTAAACAATACAAGATTACTTTTCAAGTGACACATTTAGAGGTCGTTCTCTCATAGCTTGTACAAAGGTACTCATGAAGTAACGCTCCCACTCTGACATTTAATGCGGCTACGACCCAATTGGGAGTGTTAACAGATTGGTATTCAGAGCCAATGTTTATAAGAACTAGTTGCCCATATTTACCTTATACTAAATAACCGTTTTCACAAACATTGTATCACATCAAACCTTTTTAATATGCATACACACTACTTGCTTACTTGCTTACATTACTTGCTTACGTGACTTATTTATATATATATATATATATATATATATATATATATATATATATATATATATATATATATATATATTATATAAATATATAATGTTAGGTATCAAATGAGAAGTTACTTAAATACGAAGGATAAGAAGAACTATAAATCGCAAATCCGAGAATGCACCGACTTAAATTAGTTCATCTCTATAATCTAGATGCATTATAACGCATTTCAAGCTTTTAATTAGATCATATACATATATTAGAATGCATTCATGATTTTCCTCATGTTTTTTGATCCTCTGGCCATGCTAAAATCATGAAAATCAATTTTGCAACCATCTACACAACAAATTAACATGTCGGAAACTCAAAATGGTGCATGTAAATGAATAGAAATGCATCTAATGCAAATCGTTGAAATCTCAAAAGTGTGGTTTTAGTCACGTCTTCCAACCACTTCTTTATTTTAATATAATTCCTCACCATGAATCCCTACATATATATATATATATATATATATATATATATATATATATATATATATATATATATGCGAATATTTTTTACACTTTGTTTTTATATATAAGTTATTTATATAAATAACTAAGACTTTCTCAAGACAATTGGTGAATGACACGATGATCTTTGAAACTTTTATGATTTTACATAATACCGTTTACATAACATTGAAATATATCACAGTCCGCCAATTCCATTAGTTACCTTACCATTCAACTTCAAGTTTGAACACCCGCCTCATACTGTTGAAACACCTACGTCATCTTGTGACCCGTCTTACCTAGTGAAACCTAAGTTGGAACCATCATAGACTTTATTTTCCTCTATGAAATTCATGTTATACTTCCTTTTACATGTTCGTTGTACTATATGGACGATTTAAATTATTTATCAAACTTATGTGTTGTGAAAACTTCGTAGATTTTATTTAACTCTCTACCTATCCATTCAAGTCGTTCCTTAAAACTACTATGGTTCCTTAAATATTTTTACAACTACTTTATAAACCATTTCACTACCACATAATGAACTATTTCGTTGTCTTCCGTAAACTGTTTCCCTGGTCAAGTTACAAACTATTTTGTGTCAATTCACAAACAATTTGTTACCACATCATAAACTCATCACTATTACATTATGAACTGTCACGTGATTCCCTCAAAAACTATTATGATACCACCTCATAAATAAATTTAGTACCATCTCATAAACAAAGTCGATGTCATTAATGAACTACCTTATTATTGATTGATAAACTATCATTTTATAAACCATTTTACTATCGTTGACAAACTATTTTACCATTTTTTAATAAACTAACATTTTATAAACTACTTACAATCATTTCACGAATACCTTATTACCTCCTTGACATCTTATATGCTATTTTGCAATCATCTCAAAAACTACGTTACTATCACCTTATGAATCATCTTGTTCTTACCCTATGAAACCATTTTTCATCACATAAATTATTTTACTATCATACCATGAGTCATTTAGCTAATGTCTTGTAAAATATCTTACGGGTTTCTCGTAAATCATTTTGTTGTCATCCTATAAACTACCTTGTTTTCCCATCTTGTGAATTATTGTCTCACACTGTAAACCATTTTGTTAATACTTTATGCATAACATTATTTTGATAAAAATGAGCATCGCATCGTTAGCCCTGAAATATACATAGCCTGATCACCTATGTATAATTCAAGAAGGACTATGCCATGCTGGGAGTAGTCACCATAAAATTTTTGTCAATAATCAATTTTCTACTTACATCATTGAAAAGAAATTGTTTGTGTGTCATACCCATTATAACTGTCTATATGGGGAAACCGAATTAAGTAGCCATAGCAACTAAGTTGACCTTTATGCCACCTTACTATATCAAGTCAACATCATCTCGCACCAAATCCTAAAAACCTTCATGATATATACAAGGAGTTAGAAACATTAAGATAACAAAGTGATTAGCGCATATTAGCAGAATCAAGATAAGTATCCACCCCTCTTCACCAACACCATCCCAGAAGGCAACTCAACCTGAATTTCAGGACGAAATTCTTTTAACACGGGGAGACTGTCACAATCTACATTTTCACATCTGTTACGTCAATAAATATACATCATTTATTTTAAAAACATTATTCGTCACTTTTTAATTTCCAACGTTTAGTTATCGCTGTAACTAAAAATCAAACATTCAATGTAAAAACGGGCATCAACCAAATAAAGTATAGGTCAAACAAGTTGTCATAATTGATTTTTATGAAGATAATTTGATTAATTTTCATATTTTATTTATTGGTTTACGTAATAGTGTCTTACGTTTTCAATAAAATAACATTTAGGTATCCCGGAAGCACCTCTATAACTAATCTAATTACTCAAACAAATACCCACTATTATACCCAATACCCAAAATTTAATCATTTTTCAATTCTATAAACCTTAAGGCCGGATCCAAGCATACAAGCACATAACATAAATAAACCTTAATCCCCCACTAAAGTAAAGTCTCATCACCTTAGCTAAACTTACAACAAGTACCACCTTAAACCAAGTTTCCATAAATTGGCACATCATATGTACCTTTCCCCCTCTTTTGACCATCCCTCCTCCTAGGGAGGAGGAGAGGTCTTACAACCATGTACTTTTTGTCCCTAAACCACTCCTTAATCCATGGTTTTGGCTAAATGGTATTAAGATATTTTGAGTATAAATACTAGCCTAATATAAGACATATTTCACACTCACATTTCTTACAAAAATCTTCTTCTCTCCTAACTCACGGCTCAATATAGCCCTACCAAATAATTCATATTTTTGATTCTACTAAGATACAAGTATACTAGTGTTCTTAGGTATTACATCTAAGGTGTCTGGAAGTGTATTGGAAGCTTGGGTAATTATTCTAGCAAGGGTTAATCAAGAACAAAGTTAGGGTTTCTATTAGGGTTCGAATTAGGTTTGATAGTTAGGGTTTAATCTTGTGTTCTTCTCTTCCCTACAACGACTCATAAGGTTGCATTTCGATTTACATACTATGATTTAGATAAATCAACTATTTACTTAAGGTGAGTTTTTACCCCTCATTCACTTGTTTTACCAATTTCTTACCAAATCTCGGGAGAATACATGCTCGTTATACAACTTTGTTTACATATTCATTTACAATCTCTTTTACATAGTTTTCTACATACTTGTTTACATACTTGATTTTGTAACTCATTTATATACTCGGATACATGAACATTTACAAACTCATTACATGATTGCTTTCAAACTCATTTTCATATCTCACGGTGAGATACAATACTTGTTTTTACTTATGGGCGCAAGTAGCATTAATTAAAATACTTCTTCGGATATTGTATACCAAGTAATACACACTTCTTCGGATATTAATACCAAGCAATACACACTTCTTCTTCGGATAATGTATACAGCCAATACACACTTCATCGGATAATTGTATACACAATAAACATTCTCGGATATTGTAAACCAAGCAATACGCACTTCTTCAGATATTGTATACCAAGCAATACGCACTTCTTCGGATATTGTATACCAAGCAATACACACTTCTTCGGATATTGTATACCAAGCAATACAGAGACATAGCTATCACACTTTAACACCTTACGGTTCTAATAATTAATACATACATTTTTGTGACTATTATAAGGGTTAAAATGGTCATACATGCTTTACAAATTTTTTATTTCAACATTTTAACAAACGCATTTTTTGTGGTTTGTGTTTACACGCATTTTAAGAAAACCTATATATTTGAGTTTATGCGTTGCAAGTCTTGTATGGGCGGGACTTGTAACACAGTAAATTTGTATATATAGTTTTTGTGATTTACGTTTACATTTACAAAAATCTATGAACTCACCAACTTTATGTTGACACTTTTAAGCATTTTTTCTCAGGTGAATTAGATGCTTGCTGATGGCTTTTCTATGTAGCTTGGAGTCTAAACACTACAAGATTACTTTCGAAGCGACACATTTAGAGAGTCGTTCTCTCATAAAGCTTGTGCAAAATAATTCATAAGTAACGCTCTCAGACAATATACCGCTGTGACCCAATTTGGGTGTTTATAGATCGGTATTTAAGCCAAGTTAATAGAGAACTGGTTTGCATATTTTACCTAGACTATTACAGATTTCACAAACATTGCATCACATTACAATATTTTACAATGTGCATATGACACTACTTCTTACCTTGCTTACATTACTTGCTTACGTACCTTTTATATATATAAATATATATAATATTCTATATAATATATAGGAACCTTCTCTTGCGAATATGTTACACTTTGTTAGTATATAAAAGTTATTTTTATATAAATACTAAACTTGCTCACACATTGTGAAATGACACGAATGGTCTCTGAACTTTATGGATTTTACATAATACCATTTACATAACATTGAAACTAATCACAGTCCGCCAATTAACATTATTACCTTACGCAAACAACTTCAAGTTGAACACCCCCTCATAACTGTGGAAACACCAACGTCATCTGTGACCCGTCTTACTATGGACCTAAGTTGAACCAACATAGACTCTATTTCCTCTATGAAATTCACGTTATAACTTCCTTTTACATGTTCGTTATGTAACTATATGGGACGATTTATATAATTTTTCAAACTCAGGTGTCGTGAAAACTTCGTCGAATTTACTTTAAATCTCTACCTATTCATTCAATCCATTCCTTAAAACTACTATGGTTCCTTAAATATTTTTACAACTACTTTATAAACCATTTTACTACCACATAATGAACTATTTCGTTGTCTTCCGTAAACTGTTTCCTTCCCCTGTCATTACAAACTATTCTTGTGTCAATCACACAATTTATGTACCACATCATAAACTCCCCCACGTCATTACATTATGAACTGTCACGTGATTCCCTTGAAAACTATTTTGATACCACCTCATAAATAATTTTAGTGCCATCGCATAAACAAAGTCAATGTCATTAATGAACTACCTTACTATTGATTGATAAACTATCATTTTATAATCCATTTTACTATCGTTGACAAACTAATTTACCATCGTTCAATAAACTAACATTTTATAAACTACTTACAATCATTTCACGAATACCTTATGAATTAACCTATCCTGACATCTTATATACTATTTTGCAATCATCTCAAAAACAACGTTACTATCACCTTATGAATCATCTTGTTCTTACCTTATGAAAACCGATTTTCATCACATACATATTTAACTATCACACCAAGAGTTCAATAGCTATTATCTTGTAAACTATCCAAGCGGTTTCTCGCAAATCAATTTTGTTGTCATCCTATAAACTACCTTGTTTTTCCATCTTGTGAATTAGTTTCTCACACTGTAAACCATTTTGATAATACTTTATGCATAACATTATTTTGACGAAAATGAGCATCGCATCGTTAGCCCTCAAATATACATAGCCTGGTCACCTATGTATAATTCAGGAAGACCATGCCATGCTGAGAGTAGTCACCATAAAACTTTTGTTAATAATCCATTTTCTATTACATCATTGAGAAAAGAAAAATTTTTGTGTGCCGTCCCATAAAACAGTGTCTACGTGGGGAAACGAATAAAAGTACGCAGTTACAACTAGGTTGACCTTTACGCCACCTTACTATATGAAGTCAACATCATCTCGCACCAAATCCTAAAAACCTTCATGATATAAACAAGGAGATGGAAACATAGAAAACAAAGTAATTTAGCGCATATATGAGAAATCAAGATAAGTATCCGCACATCTTCACCAACACCATCTCCGAAAGCAACTCAATCCTAATTTCTTAGACGAAATTATTTAACACGGAGACTAGAACAATCCCATTTTCACGTCTTGTTACGTCAATAAATATTCAACTATTATTTTAAAAAATTTTGCGGTCACTTTTAATTTCCAACGTTTAGTTAAATCGTGTAAACTAAAAATCAACATTCAACGTAAACGGGCATCAAACAAATAAAAGTTTACGTCAAACAAGTGTCATATTATTTTTATGAAGATAATTTATTAATTTTCATATTTTATTTTATTGGTTACGTAAAGTGTCTACGTTTCGTAATAAAATACATTTAGGTATATACGGAAGCACCTATACCTATCTATACTCAAACAAATACCCACTATTATACCCAGTACCCAAAATTTAATCATTTTTCAATTCTATAAACCTTAAGGCCGGATCTAAGCATACAAGCACACACAATAAACCTTTAATCCTCACTAAGACATCACCTTAGCTAAACTTACAACAAGTACCACCTTAAACCAAGTTTCCATAAATTGGCACATCATATGTACCTTTCCCCCTCTTTTGACCATCCCTCCTCCTAGGGAGGAGGAGAGGTCTTACAACCATGTACTTTTTGTCCCTAAACCACTCCTTAATCATGTTTGCTAAAATGTATTAAGATATTTTGAGTATAAATTACTCTAGCCTAATGCCACTATTTTTACTTTTGTGCATTATTTTTATAAAAACAATTAAACTAATTCTATAATATCATTATATAATTAATAATAATATTAAATAATATATTGTCAAGAAATAATCAATTGTCGGACAAGAATAATACTTTATTTTACGGATACAAATACGTATACACTTATTTAACAAATATGATTTAAACATTGTTTTGACTTTTCAAATTAAACAAAAACTATTAGGTGGTGGTGTAACACTATAACTTGTGATGTTGTATTTATATTAAATACACAATACTTATACGGCCTATAATTAATTAGGTTGCATTCGGATTTCCTGAGACGATTTACATACTTGATTTAGATAATCAACCATTCACTTGAGGTGAGTTTATAGCCCCTCTTTCACTTGTTTTACATTTGCTTTACAAATCTCGGGGGAGAATACTTGCTCGTTACAACTTGTTTACATATTTATTTACAATCTATTTTACATACTTTTCTACATACTTGATTTTGTAACTCATTTATATACTCGGATACATGAACGTTTACAAACTCATTACATGATTGATTTCAAACTCATTTTCATATCTCACGGTGAGATACGATACTTGTTTTTACTTATGGGTGCAAGTAGCATTAATTAAATCACTTCTCTGGATATTGTATACCAAGCAATACGCACTTCTTCGGATATTGTATACCAACCAATACGCATTTCTCCGGATATTGTATACCAAGCAAAACGTACTTCTTCGGATATTGTATACCAAGCAATACACGCTTAAAACAATTAAAGTTCAATATTTATACATACATTTTTGTGACTATTATAAGGGTTAAAATGGTCATACATGCTTTACAAATTTTTTATTTCAACATTTTAACAAACGCATTTTGTGTGGTTCATGTTTACACGCATTTTAAGAAAACCTATATATTTGAGTTTATGCGTTGCAAGTCTTGTATGGGTGGGACTTGTAACACAGTAAATTTGTATATATAGTTTTTGTGATTTACATTTACATTTACATTTACATAAAACTATGAACTCACCAACTTTATGTTAAGCATGTTTTTCTCAGGTGAATTAGATGTTTGGCTTACTTGATGCGCCTTGGAGTCTAAACAATACAAGATAGCTTTTCAAACGACATTTAGAGGTCGTTCTTTCATAGCTTGTGCAAAGGTACTCATAAAGTAACGCTCTCGGACATTATTCCGCTGCGACCCAATTTGGGGAGGTGTTACAATAGTGAAGGACGAGAATATCACTGGTGGCACCATATCCCACCAGCTCCAAACTTTTCTCCAAATGGGAAGGATGACAAGACACTTGATAACACAATGATCCAAATCCTCGATGTTAATATCATAAAAAGGGCAGTTCGTAGATTCCAAAACGACTACACGAGATGCAAGATTGGCCCGGATAGGCAATCTATTTTAGGAGGCCTTTCAAACACATATATTGACCTTCTAAGGAATCCATGAGTTCGAAATATGGTGATTACATACACTATGGTTAGCAATGAGAAGATTGAGGATGCAAACTTTGAACGAACCTGAGTTATCCAGTGACCACT
>BQNB010171589.1:1434-13548 GCA_026074375.1 Tanacetum coccineum | reverse complement strand
TCAACAGCTTGAATCTCTACAACAGTAACTGGTGAAAGTACTCGAACAACACCATCCTTTCCAATTGAAATTCTCTTCTTGGAGTTACCATTTTGAATTACCTTCCATACTTCATTGTCAATGTACTCAAGGTAATGCTCCATCTCCATTGCCCATATGTCATACTCCTCCTTCTTCAGAATTGGGAGTTTGATGTTTGATATAGCAGTAGTTTAGGGAATCATTGGTTGTGGTTGTTTAGGTGCATCACCAGTGTCTGATGCATTTTCATGGTTGGATTCTTCTTCATCACTGAGATGTTGTGAGAAATCATCATTGGCAGGGTTAGACATTTTGTAAGAGTTTGTTGAAGAGTGTTGTTTGTGGTTTTTGTGATTCTTCTTTCTCAGAGTCCCTCTAAAGGCTCTGATACCACTTGTAGGTCCTTAGTTTAGGATCTGACTAGCCTTTGTAAGACTATAGATAACTTGGATAAATCCAAATCAACTATATGAGAGACACTGACTATGAATTATCAAGTGTTAATGCGGAATCTTAACACAAGAGTAAAGAAGAAACGACAATACTAATTTACTATAAAGCTCTATGCTTCTATTGATATTTCTCAAAACGTACTCGTAACATTGTGCCTTAGGGTTCCTCTTATACACCAAGGAAACCCTAATGGGCTTTACAAACGTCAAAGGATAATACATATCCTTTCCTAAGATATCTCCTAAGATATCTCTAAGATAACTATTACTATTCTGTTACATAAACAGACTTAACTATAAACAGAACTAACTATGACCAGTACTAACTCTAGTACTGCTACAGACTAACATAGTAACTGCTCATACTGTAACTTAGTACTGCCAGTATTAACTTAATACTAACAGAACTAACTATCACTATCAGACTTAACTGTTATACTACCAGTATTAAGTTTGTTACAATCTATTTTCCCAACACTAAAGGTACAATTGACCCAACTTTATTCAAGATAAAATATGAGGAGGATATTCTACTAGTGCAGATTTACGTTGATGACATATTTTTGGGTCTACAAACCCTAAATATTCAAAAAGATTTGAAAAGTTAATGCACAGTAGGTTTGAAATGTCCTTAATGGGGGAGATGAAGTTCTTTTTAGACAACTGATCCACCAATCCCCAAAAGGTATTTTTATCAATCTGGCCAAGTACGCATTAAGAAATTCAAAAAAAGCATAATATGGACAATTGTCACTCCATTGGTACATCCATTGCCTACTAAACCCAAACAGATGTAGATTTGAGTTGAGAACCCGTAACCAAACTGATTATTGTATAAGGATCGGTCACTCCATGTACTTGACATCTATAGACTATACATATGGCAAGCATATGCATTGTGCACGTTATCGAAGCATGACCACCCAACATCATCTCAAGAGGATAAAAGAATCTTAATACCCAAAGGGTACCATTACATGGGACTCTGGTATCCAAAGATTCTGGCTTAGAACAAAAAGCATTTTCAGACGCTGATCATTCCGATGCATTGAAACTCGAAAAAGCACTTCTAGAGTTGAAACAGTTTACTTGTGATAAGCTAGTAAAGTTGGATGTCAAAGAAACAAAACTACACTGGCAAAGTCCTCAGCAGAGAGCAGAGTAGGATTGGGGGGGTTTTTGGCGTATTTTGCAAGTTGTGCTCAAGTAATGTGTGATGAGGACAACAGCATAAAGATTATGGCTTCAACTACACAAAATACTTTTGTATTTGCGACTCTCAGTCAGCCCATAGCAATCTCATGCAGCCCCATACAACATTCGCAACAAAGCACATCTATACTCGGTATCAATTTCATAAAGAACCAGGTGAAAATGGTATAATTGATTTATATTTTTGTCAGATACTGAATACAAATTAAGCGACATTTTTACGAAGCCCTTCTGAGGATCGGTTAAGTATCTTGTCATAAGATGTTAAAAGATGTTTGACTCCAGCCGATCTGAGAGTTCTGACAAATGAGACAGTTGATATCATCATCAAACATCACCATGTACATATTTTGAGAAAAGCAAAATACAAAAATATAAAGCTTCAAAAAGAAAATACAAAATCAGAAAAACAGAAAATTTCCAAAAAGAATCTTCTCGACATGTCTCTTGGAATCGATAACATTTACGTGCTTAGAAATGTCTATTAACATTGACACGGGTGTTTTAAATGAAATATCGAGCGAAGTTTGCAAAAGTTTCAAAAACATGTCATTTCTAATTTTCTAAATGGCTTATTTGCATAAATCAGTACATAACCCAGGACTTCAAATAAAGGAAGGTTTTTAACTTATCCTCACAACGACAAAATTAAAGTTTCTCGGTCTTGAGCTGTCCTTACAAGACATTCAATGTTTTTAGCTCAATAAAAAGGATAGTGTACGATAGTGCTCTTACCCTTAGCGTTAGAGAGAAGTCCTCAAACATTTGGTTTTTTCAAAAAGTGAACACAATTTTAAAGAAATAACTCGAGAACAATTCATAATCTTTCAAAATTGTGTGTTCAACACTCCAACCCTTACAATGTTTTCAAAAGACAACAATTTTTCAATTGGTCCTATTTTTGAGGGGGAGTTTTTTCGAAAAACAAAGTCTTAATGTTCTTGGATACATCAACAATGATAATTCTTATGTATTCAAAATATTATCAAAATGTTCCAAACCATTCATGCTGATAATATTTTCTCCCACAGAATTTTCAAGACATATTTTAATCACAAGGTATTTCAAAAACTAAGTGTTTATTATTTAAAATAAGGGGAAAAAATGTAATTAAAATATGATCTAATCGACTCAATGTGCTAAACAGTAAGAAAAGGTTTTATGGTTTGATCTTATACCCAACAACATCTTAATTTCACGACGATTCTGAAGTCATAAGGTGGTTAGGTTAGGAATCAATCCTATGATCCAACCAGAACCGGAGGATCTACCCAAGGATAATCCAAAGTTAGAAATAGCAGTCCTTAGGTATGATTGGAGATGAATGTCTATGGGAATAATGCCGACTAAGATTGAGCTAACACTGGAACAATCACAACAAGGTATTAGTAATGACGTCTTGGTAAGCATTGAAGGCGTTAAAGAATGAAAAAGAAATGTATGGATAAAGGGTCTAAAGAAAGAAGCCCTCCACACAACTTAAGGCATGAAACCTGGTCATACATATGCTGTCAGAATCACATGTTGATTGCTGACATTGAAGACGACATCATGGACCCAGTGATGCAATGCACAACCCTTCCCAGCCATTTGAGTTTCTCTTAAAAGAAACTTGTCTCATTTGTCACGGAGATACACACATTATCTATTGACATCTCATTCCGAGATCGTTGATATTGAATAGGTGGCAATCTGCACCGGCCTCCGAGTACTAAAACCAAAACGCACTAATCAAGTCTAGAGCCAAGAGATCAATAAAAAATCTCATTAGGACACATTCCATTTTAAACACTTGTTGAACATCATCAAATTCACAAGCTGTTAATAAGAGTCCTACGCAATATCCTTGTGATATTTGCCAGAACATCCGAGTGATACTATAAGTATTCACAATGAAGATGGAAATCCTGCTTGAGTCAGCATCAATCAAGCTCTTGGTAGGTGACTTGCGAGATTCTATATGAATCAAACTTGTGACAACTGGATAATTTATTTGTTCCATAAATGAAATTGACGGTTGTAAGAATTGATAAAAGCTTAAAACTTCAGATGTTTTTACATAAAACATTTTTACAAGTAACACGTCGATTGATTTTCAAAATCAATATTTCTCGATTATTCACTAACGTAAACCTGCAGTTAAAACGGTTTTGACGGATCCCAATTAACCAAAGTCGATTCATTACCACATATTCATGCTCATTCTACAAAGACAAACAATCATGAAAGCTCAAGATTTAAAGACAAAGACTTCCGCAAACTCTGATCATGAAGCTTTCAAGATGAGGCATAGTATGAGAATGTTGGTAAAAGACATAAGATTGCAAGATAGCATAGACGTTAAAGATAATGTCAAAGGCTCAAAGTCAAGATCACAAAGCATGAAGGAACAAGCTTACAACAAAGAACAAAGAGAAAGACCAAGACCACATGAGCTTAACGACAAAATCAATCTCATTGATCTCATGAAGGAGTGTCATCAATGAACTCACTTCGGGGGAGATTGTTAGCCTCAAAATATTGAGCCGAACAGGAAGTTCGTTCATTACGTGTACGAGTCTCGGTCATTTAATTAGTTAACGTTGTAATACGAAAGCATTGAGAATCGGGCTCGATAGTTAATCTAATATTGTATATGTTTTAGGTTTAATCCTAAGCAAAACCCGAGCCCGGGTTCTAGTCAACTATCCCGAACGTCACTTAATGTGTCGGGGTATATAAGTAACTTTTTCTCTTTGGAAAAGTTAGTTGTTCATTCTAAAATAATTTTCCTTTTCCTATTTTCTCTCATCTATCTCTCTCTCTCTCTCTCTCTCTCTCTCTCTCTTCTTTCTCTCTCTACAAAACAACTCATCTCTCTCTCTAATTCTCTAGTTTGATTCTTATATGATGTATGTTATGAAGTGATTACGGGATCCTACAGAAAAATTGGTAGATAAACTTTGAAACAAGATCATCCCAAGTAAGAATCGATCGAGGGGGTTCTTTTTTGAGCCAAATCCGGGCGGCCCCTCGAGGGAAAATGGAAAAAGCATAAGCTTAATCGACGTATTCGGAATGTTTGGGAACTTCAACGTAGAAGTGATCTTGTTGAAATATCGAATGTGAGCATGAGGATCTTCTTTATCAAGTCCGCAAAAATGGTTTATTTTGCACAAGAGTGAGCAAACCATGTTTAAGCTCAAAGTTGTCCGCGGTGATCGCGGGAACAACGATTGCATCCTCGTAACCCTTGGTGGGTGCTTGGAGTAATTGCGCCATAGTACGTTGATCGACCATCGTAACTACGGGAGGAGCTTGATTTTCAATAGGTTCTTCAAGATTAAATGGTTCAATATTCGGTGGGACTTGTTGTTGAGGACGGTTACGGGTTTGAGAATGAGTGCGCATGCACTAATTATAAATAAAACATAAATTTTTGGTAATCGGAAGTTAAAAGTCTACGGTAGCTCTTTAAATTACGCACAAGAGAGCGAAAGGAATTAGCACGCCGAAGCAATTTAAAAGCGTTCTTCCTTTTTGGGCGATGTTCCATGGATCAAGCCCTCCTTATACCCCCTTATAGTTTGTAATTCAAAGGTGAGCCGATTATAACGATTAACAACACGAATTTGTTTTGATGTTTCTCAATTTTTTTGGTATAGCAAATACTTAGGAAAAGTATTTAAATATTTTTTATGTTTTTATATAATGAAAAAGACAATCAAGAACAATAAAATATTATTGAATTTATAATATTCACAAATAAGTGCAATAAACATCATGGAGAAGGTTCTCTCAAACACTTGTCCTCAAACGAAACGATAATATTCTTTCACAACCTTCCCGGCAGCGGCACCAAAAAATTGAGTTGCTTGCTTAAATTAATATATATATATATATATATATATATATATATATATATATATATATATATATATATATAATACATATATAAAATCTGTAACACCCCCAAATTGGGTCGCAACAGAATAAGGGTCCGGGGCGTGTTACTTCTCAGATAAAAAACACAAGATATATATAGAACGACCAAAAAGTCATTTTAAAACTGATACATTAGATTTAACAAATGTTTGATACAAATAGCCCGAAGCTTTAACTTGTTCATTGTTATTATTACAAAGATACTGGTTCACAACACATGAGTTTTCCCAAAACATAATGCAACCATATCTTTAGCATGACATCCCAAAACAAAATCACCAATGTATCCTTGGCACCTTATGCTTACTGATCTCCTGAAAAATATTGCTTTAAAACGTCAACAATAATGTTGGTGAATTCATAGGTTTGATAAATCATATATTGTAGGACCACAAGATTTCCCAAGTGTATGATAATGCAACAGATGCAGACATCATATAAATGTAATTACTGTTGCCGCTAAAAGCTCAAAGACACTAATCTTGACATAAATGAATACCATATAAATGCTGCCTACATTACCCGTTAATGATGTTCTAAACTGCAACATCCTATGTTCGACATGGTATACGTTCGTTTGCCCAGTGATAGCTAATCACCCGAACAGGGATGTCAATCCCAATAGATCTATTCATAACATTCGCGCTCACAATCCAGTAATTGACAGTTCATGATAATGGGCTCAACTAGGGTTATAGCTACTTAGGAAACACGTAATCATAATGTAAAACTTAACCACTTGTGTCCAATTGTAAAACAACACATGTTTCTCACCCCAAAAACTTATAAAACAAAATCATGTAAAACGTGGGGCTATGAACTCACCTTGAGTGAGCGTATGTCAAGTATATCACAGATAATGTATCACGTAAATCGTCAGATGCAACCTATTTAATTTAAGGTCGTATAAGTACTAACCATGATAATTAACATCTACCATATACAATTCTACATAACTACATCACCATCTAATTGTTTTGGTAAAATTGTGTTTAATAAGTTAAAACGTTTATAATTACCGTTTTAGTAAAACTGGCGTAACTCTCGCGTTCAATTCTCATTTGAGTGTTTCTTCGCACACATTTACGTGTTAATACGAGTTATTATAATTTGAATTTTCATATTTTTGGTCTCTGAGATGAACAGTGGATTTTATCTGTTCATACTCAGATTAAACTTATAATATAATAGTTTTAGTTATCGTAAAACCCGTAAATGTCGTATTTTCTTCGTTATAGCTCGGTTTTCAGCGATTCTTTTGAGAACGTTGTCGTAATTGAAAGTTCTATTGATTTATGAGGTTTACAAAAATAAAAGTTTCTGTCATGATTAGTAAATTTTATAAAAAATAGTTTTATAAAAGTATTTATTGTCGTAAACTCGCGTAATTCGTAACTTCTTCGTTATTTATTAAAAAATTACGTTTCTTATCATTTTGGAATCCTAAAAATAGGTATAATCTGTGAAAAATACTAAACTTTCTGTTTTAGAAGTATTTTATAACTTGCTTTTATAAAGTTCATTTTATAAAATCGGTATTAACGTAAATCGTATTTTTATCGTATCTTTTTCGTTATCAATCCGTTTTTTGAGTTTCTTAGCTTTTTGGAATCGTCATGAGACGTACTATCTTTCTAAATCATAAAATGGCTGTCATCATACACGAATCAAAACAGCCCCTTTGACATCAATGTGTATACTTGTTTATATAGTTAGTTTTATATACTTTTCTATTTAGTAATTTACCACAAGTCTTCCAAATCACTTTATATCATAAGTTATATATATAATAAAGTCCATAAGTCCAACATTTGTCCAATTGTCCAAGATTATCAAGTCATTAATATTACATGAAAACCTAAACTTTCCTTAAGTATACTTTTAACTACAAGTTTATACTTGAACCTTTTTATACTTAACCAAGAGTGTACATCACTTATAATTTCATTATATCATCATTTTAGCATCCATATAACATGAATAAAAGTCCATGAAGCATGATTAACATGTTATTATCATACTTTTACTTGAAACTTATTAAGAAATCATTAAAACCATAATTTCTATCCACACTTTTTATGCTTAAATCAACATGGTACAACACTTCTATGTCCATTTTATCATGATATTAACAATAACACATCATATGTAAATGTGCACAAATCCATGATTACAAGTAAAAACTCTTTTTACATGTTTAAAAGTCCTAAATGGTGATTTTGCTATGTAAACATCATATATACATATAATCATGAAAATGAAAAGTTAAGTGTGTTAGATAAACTTAATGATGATGTATGATGATGAGAAATATGTGCTAAACCCTTGTTTAGACTTTAAACCCAAGCTAGCAAGAATGAAAACCCTAATTTTCCAATTAAAAACCCTAGCTTCCTTTCTTGTTTCCACACATGTAAATCTTTAACCAATACTTCAAATCATCTTGAGGTATCTTAGATATGATGTGAGATTACTTATATGTGTTGTAGAAAAGTTTGTATGAATTTATTAAAGGGGTGTTTTTGAGCCGTGGGCTTATAGGAGCACAAAGGGTGAGATTTTTGATTTTTCTAAGTGTTAAGTGTTATGTGAACTCATCTCTTGTAATATATAAGTATTATACATGTAGGACTAGTCAAGGAGACACCATGAGGGTTTTTAGGAAGTCTTGGTCTTGGTCTTTGGTCAAAGAAACAAGAAAAGCTAGGTTTAATGGTGTAGATGTTGTACAAAACCAAGTTGAAAGATTTTTTTTCATATTTCTTTGTGTCAATTGCAGCAAATCCAGCCATAAAGGGATATATATGATATATTTTTGTAATTTTTATGTATTGGGTATAAATTTGGGTATTTTTTGAAGCGTAGAAAAGTTTTGGTGGTTCCGGGAATGCCTAAACGTATTTTATCGCGAAACAAAATCTATTTACGCAACCAATAAAAATAAAATGAATAAAGTTAATAATTATCATCAAAATAATTACTTAACTCTTGCTTGATGTAAACATTGAATTGTTTGATGCCCGTTTACATTGAACGCTAATTTTTAGCTTACGCGATTTAGCTTAACGTTTACGATTTAAAAGCAAACACGTACAATACTAAAAGTACATAGTGAATTTATTGATGACATCAATGAACCTAAAACATGGGGTGTTATATTCTCCCCCCGTTTAGTGATCCTTGTCCTCAAGGATTAAGACGCGACACTTGGTGACGGTGCGGTCTTTAAGAAGAGGTGTGGGTATTTCTTTCGGAATTAGTCCTCGCGTTCCCATGTAAACTCAGGACCTCGCTTGGAGTTCCATCGAACCTTGACTAATGGGATGCGGCTTCGCTTCAACCATTTAAACTCAGCGTCCATGATCTCAACGGTTTCCTCACAACTGAATCTTGTCCAGACAAAATGAAGATCCATCTAACGGAACTCTAACGGTCTCGTCGGCATAGCACAGTTTCAAGTTGGATACATCAAATGTATTGTGAACCCTGCTTAGGCTCTCTGAAGGATCAAGCTTGTAAGCAACCCTCACCAACCTAATCTAACACCTTGAATGTCCAACATACCTAGGTATAACTCCCCTTTTGCCAAAATGTATAGACCCCTTTCCAGGCGAAGACTTTAAGCATAACTTTATCCCCAACCTGAAATTCCATCGGTTTACGCTTTAGATCCGCGTAACTCTTTTGTCGATCGCGAGCAGCTTGCATTCTCTGCTTCATTTGAACGATCTTCTCAGTTGTTTCTTGCACTATTTCTGGACTAGTGAGTTGAACTTCTCCAACCTCGGCCCAATAAACGGGTGAACGACACTTTTGACCGTAGAGTGCTTCAAATGGTGCGGCCTTGATGCTAGCGTGATAGCTATTGTTATATGAGAACTCGACTAATGGAAATGGTTAACCCAACCCTTTCTGCAAAGTTGATTGCTAAGCACGCAACATATCCCCGAGAGTTGAATAAGTCCTCTTGCTTGCCTGTCGTTTTGTGGATGGAACCCGTTCTCATATCCAAACTAGTACCTAAAAGCATCTGAAATGTGACCTCCAGAAAATTTGATGCACCCTAGTGTCACGATCCAAATAATCGAGAGATGTATCCATGCCTCATGACCACCTCTTTAGGTACCATTCTGCAAGTTTATCCATCGGATCAGTCTCTCTCATTGGTACAAAGATTGCGGACTTAGTGAGTCGATCAACAATCACCCAAATGATGTCGTAGTCTTGTGACGACTTAGGAAGCTCCGTGACAAAATCCATAATGATGTGTCACCACATCCGATTGAGGTATACCAGGTTGTACCAACAATCCTGATGGCCTTTGATCTTCTGCCTTGACCTTAGCACACGTCAGACATTTGCTAACATATGTGGTGATGTTTGCCTTCATATTGGGCCACCAATAAAGCTTCTTCATGTCTTGGTACATCTTATCAGAACCCGGATGAATAGAGTATTTTGACTTGTAGGACTCGTGCATGATCACAATCCTCAAATTACCATAACATGGTAACCAACTCCTGCCATTGAAGCATAGAGTTCCATCCGCACGGGGTTCTAACTTTTCCGTTCTAAATTTCTCCAGATCTTTAGAATTTTCAACCAACATACCTCTAACATCTTTGTTCTTGATGTTCTCTGGTTTTCGTGCTTCAGTCTGAGCATCCAAAATTTGTTTGGGGAGATTCAAACCTATAATCATGACTAAGGCTCAAACCCTTAATGGTGGCTCTCGTTCCTTCCTGCTCAAGGCGTCAGTCCGACAACCATTTTACTTCCTCCCCGGTGATTAACGAATCCGCAATCGAATCACAGTCATATCTAACCAATGACGCTGCCTCATATTTAGTTCCTTTTGATTAAGAATGTGTTGTAGACTCTTGTGATCCGTGAACACCGTGCACTTGGCTCCATACAGGTAGTGCCTCCAAATCTTAAGAGCGAACACTACTGCTCCAAGTTCCAAATCATGAGTCGTATAGTTCTTCTCATGAATCTTCAGTTGGCGTGATGCATAAGCAATCACATTTTCTATTTGCATTAACACATCGCCTAAACCCTTCTTTAAAGCATCGCAGTATGCGATAAAATCTTTGCTTCCTTCAGGTAAGGCCAGGATTGGTGCACTGCACAACTTTTGCTTCAACAGTTGAAAAGATGCTTCTTGTTTATCACCCAACTCAAACTTGACCTTCTTCTGGGTGAGCTTGGTCATCAGTTTGGCGATCTTCAAAAACCCTTCAATGAATCTTCGATAATACCCAGTAAGACCTAAAAATTGACGAATCTCTGTTGGCGACTTAGGAGATGCCCAATCTTTAATGGATTCGATCTTGGCGGGATCCACGTGAAGCCCTCAACTATCAACATGTGACCAAGGACTGCTACTTTGGGAATCCAATTTTCACACTGTAAAATGTGGCATACAACTCCTCTTTCTTATGCAACACTAAATTTGCTTAATGTGGCACTTTATGTTCTTGTTATTCTTTGAAAATATCAATAATATCATCAATAAAGACAATCACAAATTTATCCAGATATGGTTTGTACACCCGATTCATAAGGGCATAACTTGAAATTCACAATGTCCGTAACGAGTTCTAAAGGCGGTCTTCGGAATGTCTTCTTCTCAAACCCTCAGTTGGTGATAACCCAACCTTAGGTCGATCTTCGAGTAGACACTCGACCCTTGAAGCTGATCAAATAAATCATCAATTCTTAGGAGCGGATAACGGTTCTTCACCGTCAGTTTATTCAATTCCCAGTAATCAATGCACATTCGAAATGATCCGTCCTTCTTCTTGACGAACAAGACCAGAGCTCCCTAGGGTGAGGAACTAGGTCTTATAAAGCCTTTGTTAGAAAGTTCTTTTAGTTGCTCCGACAACTCTTTCATTTCAGAAGGCGTCAATCGATAAGGTGCCCGTGCTACAGGTGCAGCACCAGGTACCAAATCAATTTGAAATTCCACTTGTCGAGTCGGAAGAAGACCCGAAAAGTCCTCAAGAAATACTTTAGGAAAATCTTGAACTATTGGTACGTCCTCAAGTCGCTTCTTCTCCGACTTGTCTTCAACCTCCTTTGTAGTAACATGTGCCAAAAAGACGGGACATCCTTTGAGCATGTATTCTTGTGTTTTGGAGTACGAGATAATGTGTAGACGAGCCTCGTGTCTCCGGTTGTTTTCGTCACCGTGAACAATTAATGTTTCATTTCCCCAGGGGATACGAACGATCTTCTCGGCACACACAATGATTGCTTGGTACTTTACCAACCAATCCATACCAATTATAGCCTCGAAACTACCAAGTTCTACGGGCATTAAGTCTATGTTGAATGGGTGGTTCAGGATATTTAATATAGAACCCCTAAGGATAGTGTTCAATCCAATTATTCTCCCGTCGGCTAGTTCAACGTCATAATAGTGATCTAATGCAGTTGGAGTAATAGCAATTTGGGAGCTAAATGCAGTAGATACAAAACTCCTATCGGCACCAGTATC
>BQNB010171588.1:0-13548 GCA_026074375.1 Tanacetum coccineum | reverse complement strand
GAGTGATACTTAAGTATTCACAGTGAAGATGGAAATCCTGCTTGAGCCAACATCAAACAAGCTCTTGGTAGGTGACTTGCAAGATTCTATATGAATCAAGCTTGTGATAACTGGATATCAATTTTGGTCCAGTAAATGAATTGACGACTTAATCAGAAAGATAGTAACTATCTGATTCACTCTTACCGTGTTGTCTGCTTTGAGACGTTCCGGTAATGAGAACTAGCAAGCATGGTGAATCTAATACATCTGTGTTAGAAGATCCTACGCTTTGAGCTGGAAACCCTGTCAAGGAGATTCTTTGAATCTACCTGATCACAGGTATAGTATTTATACTATAAAACGGGAAACCGGAGGTTAATGCAACCGAACTCAAGATGAATGACAAAGCCATATTCATCTTTTATTGCTAACTGTTTTATTTCAGGATAAGACGACGGTGTTGCAGCCTCATTCCAGCGAAGTCGGATTCATAAACCACATGCTCATACTCAAGCTTTCAAAGTCAATCATTCAACGTCAAGATAGTTGATTCTAATCTTCCCCACCATCAAAGAGCCTCAAAGTTAAATAAAGAATTATCAATTGAGGAGATTGTTAGACTTATAATCATATGTCAAACAAGAATGTAACAAGTATGAGCATGTTGGTCAAGAGCACAAGATAATTAAGGAAGTCAAATCAAGATGATTCAAGTCAAGGAGATGATGCAAGATAACGATCTCAAGAACTCAAAGTCAAAAAGATAAAGGCTCAAAATCAAGATCTCAAAGCATGAATGAGAAAAGCCATTACAAACAAGACAAGACCATAACAAGGCAAAGCATAAACGTTAAACGTCATATCTTCAATATCATCGGTGATATAGAGAAGTTTGAAGAAAGATACCTCAACATTGGGGGAGATTGTTAGCTTTAATTATATTAAGTCAAACAAGAATGTTATCGGTCTTAGAAAGTCAAAATAGGTCTTGTATTGTAATAGGCTAGTCGGGTTCAACGGGCTTGGATTGTAATCTAATATTGTCCGTGTTTCGGGCTCAAAGCCCAAGTTTAGCCAAGCCCGACCCAAGTAGAAAAGCCCACATGCCACTTATGGCTTAAGGGTATAAAAGAAACCCTCTCCACACATGGAGAGGGTGTTGGTTACATTTCTCACTTTTGTATGTATGCGTAACTCATCACTTCTCTCTCTAATCTAACTTTCCTAGTTTTCTTTTCTTCCTTTTCTTCTTTCTTCATTTCCGGCTCAACAAAGGGCTTATTTGGGATTGATTATTGTTGTGAAAGGAATATTATAAGACAAACAACTTCACATAAACTCGATTTATAATTTTCAAAACTTAAATTTAATCGATAAAACTATTCAACCTCCCCTTCTAGTTTTCCACAATTGGCATCAAGAGTAAGGTTACTAAAGTTTTTAGAATATATTGTATTTTAAACCTTTAAAACAATCTAGGAGATTCGGAAAATGATGAGGTGTCATTTTATACACTTTTTCAGGGTCGTTTAACCCCCTAAATTATGCATTTATGCCCAAAATAGGTACTTAATCATTCCTTTTCAGGTATTCAGCATTTGGAGGGCACTTGGAGGAAATACACGTGAATTGGGCTCATTTGGAGAAGAAACGAAAAAGACTACGAACATACACCAACATCTCTCAAGATTATGTTCTCAGCAGCTAGAGACGGCGTCACAAATTACATGTGACGCCGTCACATCTCATACCAAAACGGCGTCACAAGATCTCAAGACGGCGTCAGAATGCACGACCCAGCCCATTACCAAGAATATTCTCTTTCACGACGACGTCACGGTTAAAACGCAACGCCGTCGTAGCGATTTTCCTATATATACAAATCCGTTTTTAGGGTTGTAAGTGTGTAACCTAAGAGTAAAAGAAAGGGACGAACCCTAGTTCGTTTAGCATCTGTTAGGGATAATTTTAGGGCCTTAAAACCCTATTGTACTTCCTTTAATTCATGTTTTAATCAAGTAAGACTATCTTAATCATTCAATATGTCTTGTTGTGTGATTCTTATATGTTCTTGCTTTATCTTTAATATGCTTGGCTAAACCTTCTATTTCCTATTGTGTTTATTGATATATATGAAACCTAGGATGTCATCTAGTGGTGTTGCTTCTTGTGATGAATATGCATGGTTAGGTCTTAAAAACCAACTTTGTCTGTATCGCTGTTGATATGTCTAGGAAAACATGATTGTATAGAAAGGATACCATTGGGTAACAGTCTTCATACTACCTTGCCCCTTATATGGTTGATCCACTCTTAATATATTTCACATGCATTTAATATACTCTTAGGGGCCTTGTAATAGTATTCATACTAACCCAATACTATGCGTTGCCTTAACGGAAATATAAATAGATGCGGTAATCAGTGAAATTCGTCATGACTTAGGAAATAATTACATAGATCATCACAAGTGTGACAAAGCAACAACACTAGGAGAAGCAATAAAGGGAGTAATACATGATTAAATAAACACAATCTTATATATATTGTTATCACCAGTAGCTTAAAGTTATATTTAGTTTAATAGCTAAAACCAAACCAACCTCTTAACATATGATTTACTGCTTTCATAAAACATAAAAACACAAAAATAAACTTCTCTTAACCCCTAGAATTATGTTAGACCATGATCAAGCCTTCCCAACCTATTCCCTTAGAGAACGATAACAACCCCCCAAGTCTTGCCTATAATACACTACAACAATTAGGTACACTGCCTAGGGAGTTGTAAAACTTCTTGTAGAAGTCCCTTGCGACAACCGCAACAAGTTTTTGGCGTTGTTGCTGGGGAATAGTTAGATTTTGATCATAGTTTAGCTTAGTTCTACTTGCTTGAATCCTTTCAAGTAAGATTTAATTTCCGCATATTAGCTTTCTCGTAGTCTATTTGTTCTTTGTGTTATCTGTTTCAAAACACATTCTCGTCAACCACCATGGGAGACGAGAATCCTATCCGCACTCTAGGAGACTACTCCAAACCTAGCCACAAGGGCTATAGGAATACCATCGAGCTCCCCATAGGGAACAACGTGGTACCTCTTCGATCTAACACCATCTGGTTGGTGCAAAACGGATGCTCATTCCACGGACTTTGGTCCGAGGATCCAAACCAACACCTCAAGGATTTACTAAAACTAGTGGACTTACTTGACCTTGACGGTGAAAATAGGGAAAGAACGCGCCTGCGTTTATTTCAATTTTCCCTTCGCGATCAAGCTAGCAATTGGCTTGAACGCCTTCCAGCATGATCCATCACCACATGGGAGGATCTTACTACCCGATTCCTTGCTTAATTCTTTCCATCGGGAAGGACTGCAAAACTCCGCAATGATATCCTGATGTTCCAACAACATCATGAAGAATCTTTATCCGAAGCATGGACTCATTTCAAGGACTTAGTCCAAAACGTCCCACATCATGGCATAGACCTTTGGCTCCAAGTCTAAATTTTTTATGACCATGTCAATCCCGTCACAATACGAACCATTGACCAATCGGCCAGTGGTAAGCTTCGTGACCGAAACGCCAAAGAATCCTGGGCCTTATTAGAGGACCTCACCCTCTTTGACAACGAAAGTTAGAACGACCCAAGGGATTTTGCTAAGCCGGTCAAGGCAATGGCTTTGCCACAAGATGTCCCGAGTACATTCGACCGCCATCTAATCGAGTTCGAAAATCAAGTCCAACGCTTGATGGAAGCTCATCTTGCTTCGACACAAACTACTCATGTAAACAAAATCACTACCTTATGTGAGATTTGTAGTGGTCCCCACAACACTCAATATTGCATGGATGATTTCGAGAAAGCTAATGTTGACTACGCATCCTCTCGCACGAACGAAATAGGAGGTAAGAGGTTCACTCCGAACCAAGGACCATGGAATTTCAATGATTCCGCCAATACCTGGAAGGAGAAACCAAACTTCAACTGGGCATGTTCCCAAACCTTCACTAGCCCACAAAATGGATAAATCTCTGTCCACTCCTCTAGTTATCAATTGAAGCTTGAAAATGCATTACTAGATTTCGACTCTAACCAAGAAAAGAGGTTATCTCACCTAAGAACCCAACTCGGACAATAGCAGGACGACATGATTGGAAAGATTAACCTTCTTTGGAAAACTGTTTCTAAAAAACTCAATGACATATCTACCCCGAAAATGCAGGAAACTCCATGGCCCCCAAGAGCATTGCAACAATCAGTCATGTCGAAAGGGAGGAACTAAAAAAGAAAGGAATCAAAAGCCCGTCGAAGTTGTTCTCCCCAAAATATCTCTCTCCCGCATCTATAAAAGAACTAGACAAGAATCTGTCAGCTCCAAAGCGCGTTCACTTTGTCAATTCGATCGTCATCCTTAACAAGGACAACGATACAGAAGAAGGCGTCTCATCAACCAACGCATGCAAACATGACCTCGGTAAAATGATGAGAGGAGATGAAGAAGTAAAGAAGCAAGGCAGGGGGAAGATGAAATGGAAACCGACGTGGAAGTTGAAGAGGTGTTTGAAGAAGAAGAAAGTGAATTTGAAACTGATGAGGAAATAGAAGAAATACTCGAAGAGGAGTAAGATGATGAAAACTTTAACTCCTTCCCAACTATAAAAGAATTATCACATCATGAATGGTTATTAAATAATCATCGACCCCCATAGGTAAAGGCAAGAATAAGAGCTGGAAGCCCGAACAACATCAAAATTTCCTGCATGATCGATTACTTCTTCAATAAACATGCTTACATAGACCTAGAATCATCAATCAATATCATGTCTAGGCGTCAATATAATCAGATCATGACTTATGGGCTTAGATCGAGGCAGAAACCGTCAAACCCCAATAAAATTAGCAACTTTGTAGGAAGAGTAAGAAGTCTAAAATTTTTCATAGGAAGCTTCGCCTACGAATGCGACTTTATGATATTGGAGGATACCACTAGCATTATTAATCGCTGCCTTGGAGAGATGGTCTTTAGGAGAACTTTCATTGATGAAACCGACCTCGTCTATAATAAGGAAGAAGGAACGGTCATGTTTAAATAAGATAATGAGAAAATCAAATGTAAAATGCCTCACACCATGGAAATATTCAAAAAAAACAAGACTTATGGGTGCGAGAACCGATTCCATACCCTCGCTCGCCTATAAAGAAAACTTTAGCAATGGAAGGATGCACTATTATCAAAGCTTACTCGTTGGGGATGAGTACAGGCAAGACAAAGGAGATAGGAGAGGAGTTAGGCATTTAATGAGGTTAGAAAAAGAGATGATGGATGATAAAGGAGAAGTCACGTAAGGACGTGTGGCTTCAAGTCTAGCTACAAGACTCGTAAAATAAAGAAAAGCGCTTCTTGGGAGGCAACCTAATATTTACCTTTATCGCATATTAGGAGTGTCTTGTGTTTTATTCTTTTCAATTTATTCTATCATGTTTGAACTCTATCTTGTAATCATGCTTTGTTTTGTCTTTAACCTCGTCTTAATTTCAATCAAAGGTATTTTGCAAATAATAAGTGTAGGAGAATTTATCCGGTTTTTTGAACCAAGTTCAAGCATGTTAAATAATTTGTTTAGATTAATTCACGTCAGTTTCGAGTCATATGAGTAAATTGTCAAATCTCAGGTTTTATGCAGCCATTTATACAGGAATTAACTTATGGAATCAAGTGCAGGAAATTTTTCATCAAAAACAAAAATTTTGTTTTCACAGAATGTGAAGATGGCGTCACGATTTACACGCAACGCCGTCACCACGACACCTGTGACGGGGTCAGGATTTTCCTGACGGCGTCAAACGCCCAGGTCCAGAAAACTGAAAGTTTTTAATTATTTTTGAAAATAAAACTTGCATAACATCTAAAATATGTACTCTTATGTTATAAACCTGCAAAACCAATGAGTTTGACAATTCTCTCATCCTATCTTTACTGCTTTATCGAGTCAAACCCTAAATTCATATTGTATATTTGTATATCGCACATTTTATGCTTGGTATAGTTGTCTTTGTCTTTGATTACAGGTTATATTTGATGAGAAGAAGCTTAGAAGTTCTTAGGAAGTTTCATTAGACGATTCTTGGAGGACGATTTATGTAAAACCCTAAAATCAGAACAAGTGCAAAATTACCAAAATACCCCTAATGTCAGAAAATCTAATAAAAGCATGAATAAAAAAAAATTAAAATCATCACTTCATAACCTCAATCAACTATTACAATAAACACCATAATCTTTACTCGTATTTCATAAATAACATAATACACACATTATCCCAAATATAAACAAATATAATCATCCTCATAACCATTAAAAAACCCACACCAACCAATCAAAACCACTACCACATTACACTTCACTCGTCTCTATCCACTCGCTCCTATCACTCTCCCTCAACCTCAATGTCCTCCCAAAACTAAATTCCACTATCCCCTATATAGAGATATATAGAGATATATATATAGAGAGTATCCCCCTCACCACCTCTCGCACCTTCCTCTCCGCTCCACCATCCACTAACCTATCAAACACCCTAAATATCTGACTCATATCGTGCCAAAACGCAACAAGTAAATCTCACTCGTCTAATCCCTTCATAGAAAGCTCACAGCATGTCAGAGACTCTGTCATATATAGAATACTCGAACAACTCCTCGTGTGTCTCATATACTCTCACCTCTTATTCAGTCTTTCGTTCTGTTCATCACAGTGTCTGTTTCAGATTTAAATAGCAGTGTCTAGTATATGAGTAAGACTCACCCCTACTGTACTATTGGTCAGTCCGTGTATCACTAGCTTAGTACAGCTGATTTTGTGTGTGTACAAGATCCAACATAGTTACCCCTCAGTGTGAGTATCTAACCTCTATATGTGTCAACTCTACTATCAATAATATGTATCGAGACCGCCATTATAATTAAGTATCGTACAAGTGAGAAGATATATGTCCCACAAAGTACTCGTCCCTACTAGTCGCTCACCTCTATAATAGCTCGGTTACTACGTAACCGTTGCCTGTCTGTCTAATAATAATACTAAGTCTGTCAATATCTGTCTACACCTATTAATACACTTCTCATGTCTAAAAACACAACCAGTTAGATGTATATTGTAGAACCCTGTGCAAAACCATAGAAAGAATTCCATCCTAAGTCCCAAACATAACTACGCAATACACACCCAATAAAGCACGATACCCATCTCCGTATGACCGCAGTAAACCCTCATATACAATCATACCGCTTCCATCCTCACCTCCTTCCTCCCCTGTGTACAAACAGATATAGTGTGATATATCACACCATGACAATACTCATCGTAAATAAGAAGCATCTAGCTGTATATCGACTACACCTGAAGAGATCATATAATCAAGTGTCTATCACTGTGTATCAGATAACGTGTGCTGCATACAGAGCCAAACTGTTACCTCCTCACTATAGAGTGAGAACACTCTACCTTGTGTCACTATTGACCATAGTAACTGTCTAATCGCTTGTAATAAATAGATACAAAATGACGTCTCCCCATAAATCACAATCATAATATATAGTTAAGATCCAAAATAAATACACTCAACAGATATAAATAAACATAAAACATAAAATGATAAAATCATAAAATAACCACCATACGTAACGTCCGACAATACAGTCAACGCCTATATAATAGCAGACTCCCATACATTTAGTATATAATACACCTCATACATCCGTATAATACTACAAAACAAATAAAGCTACTCAGTATCACGATAATGTGTATCAATATAAGTATATGTGTTATTTCTAAACAATTTCAGCACATTGCATGTGACTGTATATATGTCCTATGATATTCATTTTATCAAAAATTTGAGTTACTCCTATTCTTTTAACTTTCTTAAGAAGTAGTGCTGCTTTTGAAACTCCAACAAAATTCTGCTTTGAAAAGTGTAAGATATATAGAGTAGAATAATCTTGTAAATCGATATCAGTCAGCTCGATAATTTTGTAAAGTCGCTTGTCTTGTCGTGTTTCACACAGAAACCTCATCCCCCCCTCCTGTCTTAATTCACCAGGTTGTGGGGGGTTTCTATGATAGTGAGTCTGCATCTGTTTTGTTCCTCAAGTTCAGTGAAAATGTTTTGTGTGATGCTGAAGTGAACTCAGATGAATTGTTTGCTCGACTATGGACGCTGTTTAGTTGGAAGAAATTTAGGTACAAGCTTGTAGGACGTATTGGGTGGATTGTCACTTGCATACTGATTGATGAGTATGTTGTGCTCAGATTAGGAGCTAAGTGTCTCTCAAGCGCCGTGTGTATACTGTTAATTTATAATAGTGTGTGTCCCTATGGATACCAAAATTATGTACTGTATCTGGGTCAGATTGTTTTCTTTGGGGAGCAATAGGTGCAAGGAAAAGTTCTCTTATAGCGGAGATGTGAGCGAGGGAGGGGGGGCTAACATATAATACTAAAATACCGCCTAACTGTTATTGTTTCATACATAGAGAGGAATTTGCATTTTTGACAGAAGACAGCGCTCAAGTCTCACATCGTTTATTCCTAGTTATCTCAGGCTAAGCTCTGCGGACGGTAGTTCTCCTCTGCTGGTCATGTATGATCTAGTGGGTATATGGATTGGCGAGGTGAAAAACGTACCGATGATACTCTTTATACAAGAGCATAGACTTGAGCTCAGCTTTGTCTATGACTCCGCAGCGGGAATACTCTGGATTTGTTGTAGTGGCCTATTGTGCCTCCTGTGTGCTTTTCAATGCTAGTAAATGAAAATGTTGGTTAGTACAGAGACATGTCGCGCTCTCACTGTGTGTTAATTAGTAGAGAACTAGATACTCAATTTTAATGGGGGGCAACCCCCCCCCCCCCAGATCCTGTCTTGTATAATCTAATCTTCATTCTTATCTTTTTGCTTCTTTAAATCCAAAACTCTTCAGGAATTTGCTATCTTTTTGTTTAAAATCCTTTTTCAAGTGTTACTTCTTCTGTCTTTGACTTATAATGGTCAACTGTAGAACTAAGGAGTATTTGTGCTGAATGAAGTTCAGATTTTAAAGACGTTTCCTTTCTATTTCGGTCTGAGATAATTATTCTCATTTGTTCATCAATTTTTCGTTCTCTATCAGTTAATTCAAACTTTGCCCGTTTTTCATACTCCCTGACCAGTTCCTTATATCTCGCAAGTTCAGAGGTCACGAGCAATTCGATTACCTTGTCTGGTTTATTTGTTTAATCTACTTTGTACACCATGTTCATGCATTTCATCGAGAATAGACATTAGTGCATCATTTCGTACAGAAGATGCATTACATTGTACAACATGTTCTTCGTTGTCTTCCACATACTGATCATACGGAATAATATTACTATCACTCGTATAGTCAGCATCAGAGTCAACAAAGCTAGTTGTGTTGCTTACTTCGTTTTGCTTCTCGTGTACGTCATGATACTCATCCCATATGATCTACAAAGGATCATGATCTCTCTGTACCTAATGTGGATTATTAAGTAATATGATGGCCCGGCTTCATCAGTAGATTGGTATCTTCTGATGTGAGATTTGTCATGAAACATTGTCTGTGACAGTGGGGACCCTCATACATCAGAATCGAATGCTTACATTCATCAGCTTCAAAAATTGGTTTAACACATTGAGTGCCAAATCATTCTCGGGTGAATCATCCACATCATCATCAACGTTGGTAACCTATTCCCCTGCAAGAAACAACGACTGTTCTTCATCCAGTCACTGCTCTATCTCACTGGGCTACCCACTGGCATTAGTAGATCTTGCTCCTTGAAGTAGTCTGAATCTTTAATGTCGCTTTGGCCTTGGACATTCACGTGAATGTGCCCTGCCGTTACTGTGTAGAACTTGATGGAGTTTCGCTTGACCAGATTAATCATGCCTCTATGTTCTGAGCTTTCCTACATTTCCCGCTAAACATTTCTCTTGCATTGTTATCGGAATTGGTTTCTTGGATTAGTCGCATTGTATCTTCCACGGACATTGACCAACTTTCCCGTCTTGAACGTAGCTTTTGTTCCTTGCATTAGACAAAAGCTCTAAGTTGATTGTTAGTTTGAGGAAGTGTTGATTTGTACGATTGAGTGAGGAGGGAAGTGTGTAGGATAAGCTTTCAATCAAGTTTTCTGTTGAAGGACTTCTTGAGTCCAATTGAAAGTGGTCAGCAGGAGATGGTTCTTTTGAGGATTGATGAGACTTGGATGATTGTGTTGGATACTGCTGAACTGAGGCGTCCGACACAGTTGCCAAAGGATCATTATTTGGTTGGGGGGAATTGAACCTTTCCATCATTAATTCTATTCTCATTTGATGCATCATGTTGCTTCACGTAAGAGTATAGCTGATCAAAGTTTGACTCTTTCAAACCTCTGTTAAGTTTGACTTCAGTTATGAATCTACTCCACTCAGGTAACATGTTGTTCACAAATTTTGAGTTAAGCTGCATCCTGGGCATGGTCATCTTGATGTTTCTCACACAATAAATTAAACCGAGGGACTTAATTTGACAACACACAAACCCAAAGGGGTGCTTGGCTTGGCCGGCCTCCTGAGGCTTAATGTGGAAGTGTTTGTGTCGAATTAGGAAACAAAGAGAAACCGGTTTTGGATAAGGAGATGGAATGGGTAATTGTGATAAGCATATGACTTGTATCCTAAGTCTATCACAACTAGGGTTCAAGGGTTATATATACCCTTCACCCCATAAGCCATTATGCACGACATATAATATCTAAAACCTACAAAATCATATTCGGTTTACTTTGTTTCTTTCCCACCGATTACAACATACCCTTTAAAGGGTTCTTTGATATTCGGTCGTTACATCCCACAACAAGATTCAATTAAACCACATATATTTAATTAATCCCATCTTGTTTTCTTCCTAGCTCGAAGTGATATAGAACAACACGTGGAGTTTGTGTTGGTTTTTTTTTTGGTTCGAAAAAAAAACCCAACAAGGTTTTTCGGTTTAGCTTTTATTCGGTCCAAGTAATTCAGTGGTAACTAGAGTTTTAAACTCTAATTCGGTTCGTGGGATTCGGTTACAAGTCAAGTGTTTGTTTGGTAATCGGGTTATTATACAAGGGTTGTTCGTTCGTGAAGTTTAAGTCTAGACAAGCTTAATACATTCGGTTGACGTGATTGTGTGAGCAACCGTAGAGGCGATTGTCTTAGTCGCTTAACTCGTTTTCTTGATCAATTATCAAAGAGGTACGCGTTTCTTTTACTTCTTGTTTAAGGTGGAATTTTAAGGCAACTCGCCGAACACAACTCGCTGCCAAGCAACCCGCCGCGAAGAAGGAATACAAACCGCCGCCTATATTTTAATCAAACCGCCGTTGAGTTTACAAACCGCCAGAGTTTCCTTTAGATATTTGCTATTAAAATATTCAACCCGCTGATAACCTGTTCAAACCGCTGGTAAACAAACCGCTGGTAAGCAACTCGCTGGTAAGCAAACCGCTGGTAAGCAACTCGCTGCTTAGTAACAACTCGCCTCTTGAGCAACTCGCCACCTAAGCAACCCGCCGTGTGTCAGAGGGTTGGTAACCTACTTAATAAAATATTATATTTCAGCAAACCGCCGTGAAGAAATTCTGGCAACTCTCCACGAAGAACAACGACTTTTATCACACAAAATCACCTATAAATCACCCTTTTGAACGATTTTGCTTGATTTCTTTTGCACAACACAGTACCATAAGGTAATAGCTACTAGAAACACCCAAACTTTATCAATACAAACAACAAAATTCGGAGAACTTAAAAAAACGAGCTAGGTGCCTTAAAAGGTACACTTTTCGATCTAAATCAAGCAAGAAATCGCACATACACACGATCTAATCATCCCATTAGCTCTGATACCAATTGTGGTATATCCTATATCATAACACGGGGTCGATTCTTGGATTTGGCTAGTTTCTAGAGAGAGAAACACTAGAGAGAGTTTTCTAGAGAGAGAAATAGTGTTTCTATGAAAAGAGAAATAAATGACTAGCTTGCCTCTTCCAAAGTTGGAAGAGGCTTATACAGTACTTACAATATACCGGGTATTCGTACCCGACTTAATATCGAAAAACGTACTATTAACAATTAAACTACTAGCTATACTAAACAGTAAAATACACGGGGTGACCGAGTCTTTTTCTAATATCTAACAATTACGAATTAATTATGGTCTTAAGTGACCTGGGAAAATTGATATAATTGTAGATAAATGTTTAAGGTATATGTGGCGATTTGGATGGGTCTATAACTCCTCCGGATGAGTGAGTTATCGCCGTTTTAGTAAAACTAGTCGGATTTTGCATACTGTTAGAAAACGGGTCATAACTCAAAATTTTGTTACTCACTTTTTAAGAGGAAATTATGATGCCTGTATAGGACTCATAAAGATTTCATCTCGATCTGACCTTGCATTAATAGCATCAATAAATTTCAAATTACGCCTATTTTCGTAAGCCGTAAAAACCAGTGACATTTTTCTTAAGGACTGTTTGGACCAGCAGTTATATAAGTGTATAATGAAATATTTTTGGCTTGTCATGACATGGTAGATTAAATAGGTAATAGGAAAATGTCTCATGTTCATGTAGAGATTTGGACGGAGCTGTAACTCTTTCAGATAGGTGAGATACGGCCATTTTGGTAAAACTAGTCCAAAATTGACACCAGATTTTGAAATTGTAATAAGTCCACAAATTTGTATAGAAACACCTAAACATGTAAAACTGTAGGTCCTAGGTATTGAACTAACTTAGACTTGAGCGGCCGTTTCAGTCATTTCGGACATAAGGTTTAGGAGATACGTTAAAAATGGTGAAGCGGTGAAAATCAGAAAATAATCTGCTTTGATATTAAAGAGTAAATTAGTAATTTCACCTAGGTTTTTAACTTTTTGGGAAGTGGGGACCACTTACCAGGAAAATAGACTCAAGGAGCTTTCTGTAGGTGAAAGCCTTGCATTTTTATCATTTACAGATTAAGAATTAGAGGCTTGTAAAGTTGGGGTAAATTCAGAAATTGAAATTTAGGTATTGTTTCAAATTTGTAAATGGAATTAAAAACGTTAATAAGCTAGGATGATAAATGGTGAAAATGAGTACATGTCTTAATACTTATTAGATCGGGTTAGACGTCAATGTTTGATTTAAATTTACTTTGAAAAATTCTAGTGCAATGACATGCTCATTTTGGAAACACATCTCATGAACACTTGATTATTTTTACGTATTGATTAATACTTTATCATTCTAAGTCATGCCATATCTTTTAGGTGGTACTTAGATGTTCTTGCTCATCCGATGATCTTTTTATTTTCTGATCTCATTTGCTTAAGGTGCGTTCATAGCCCCTTTTCTTATTTAATGTTTTTTAAACTTCACGGGGGAGATTACATGCTAGTTTGCAAAAATTAAACACAAATGATTGATGGGTATGCTTGATCCGAGTACGTGAATTTAGTTTTATAAAATTAAACACAAG
>BQNB010171587.1:0-13548 GCA_026074375.1 Tanacetum coccineum | reverse complement strand
ATGTTTGACTCCAGCAGAACTAGAGGTTCTGACAAATGAATATGCTTGATATTTCATCAAACATCAACATGTACATATTTTTGAGAAAAGAATAATACAAAAATATTAAATTTCAAAAAGAAAAATACAAAATCAAAAAATCAGAAAATCAGAAAATGTTTCACAAAAATATTCTTCTCGACATGTCTCTTGGAATCGATAACATTTACGTACCTAGAAATGTTGATTAACATCGACACGGGCGTGTAAATGAAGTTCGAACAGGAGTTTCAAATGCTTTCAAAACATGTCATTTCTATTTTTCTTCATGACTTGTAATTACTCTCAGACTGCAACTCAGACCCGAACGACAAAGGAGAGTGTACGTTTCAGTTCGCTTATCCTTAGCGTTAGAAGAGAAGTCTTCTAACATGATGTTTTTCAAAAATTTGAACATAATTTTTCAAGAATTTCTCAACGATAATTCAAAATCTTTCAAAATTGTGTGTTCAACACTCCATCCCTCATAAAGATTTACAAGAAAATTCTTCTACAATTGGTGTCATTTTCAAAACAAGTCAATGTTTGAGGGGGAGTTTTTCGAAAAACAAGATTTTCATGACAAATTTTAATCACATGGTATTTCAAAGACTAAGTGAATTAGTATTTTAAATAAGGGGAGAAATGTAATTAAAATGTGATCTTGAAAATGATAAGTGATCTAAAAGACTCAATGTGTTTTTTACTCTCCTGAAAAAGGTTATATGGTTACGATCTCATACCCAACAACATCTTAATTCATGACGATTCTGAAGTCATAAGGTGGTTAGGTTAGGTATTAGTCCAACTTGATATCATTTTTTTTGGTGTCAAACATATGTAAAATTGAGGGGGGTGCAACGTTAATGTTCCTATATTTCATGCTATTATGTTTACTCCATGGAATTTCATGACAATTTTTAATGCCAAGGTATTTCAACAATCTAAGATGAATTAGTATTGAAAATATAGGGGACGATATGTAATTAAAATGTGATCTTGAAAATAATAAGTGATCTAATCGAATCAAAGTGCTTTTTACTCTACAGAAAAAAGGTTTTATGGTTACGATCTTATACCCAACAACATCTTAATTCATGACGATTCTGAAATCATAAGGTGGTTAGGTTAGGAATTAGTCCGATGATCCAACCAAAACCAGAGGGATCTACCCAAGGATAATCTATAGTTAGAAATAACAGTCCTTAGGTATGATTGTAGATGAATGAGTATAAGGAATAATGCACTGATCTAGATTGAGCTAACACTGGAACAATCATAACAAGGTGTTAGTAATGACGTCTTGGTAAGCATTGAAGGGGTTGAAGAATGAAAAAGAAATGTATGGATAAAGGGTGAAAAGAAAGAAGCCCTCCACACAACTTAGGCAGAAACCGGGTCAATATATAATCTATCAAAATCACAAAGATGATTGTTGGTATTGAAGAAAGACGTCATGGACCTAGTGATGCAATGCACAACCCTTCCCAGCCATTTGAGTTTCTCTCAAAAGAAACTTGTCTCATTTGTCACGAAGATACATACGTTATCTATTGACATCTCACTCCAAGATTGTTGATATTTAATAGGTGGTAGTCTACTCCAGCATTCGATTACTAAAACCAAAGTGCACAAATCGAGTCTAGAGCCAAAAGAGATTAAATTATAAATCTCATTAGGATACAATGTCAAAATACACTTGTTGAACACCATAAAGTTCACAAGTTGTAACAAAGAGTCCTACGCATTATCCTTGTGATTTTTCCAGAACATTCGAGTGATACTTAAGTATTCACAGTGAAGATGGAAATCCTACTTGAGCCAAAATCAAACAAGCTCTTGGTAGGTGACTTGAGAGATTCTATATGAATCAAACTTGTGTCAATCGGAAAGAAATGATGGTGCGATTCTATGTGAATCAAACTTGTTCCAGTAAATGAATTAACAGTTTAATCAGAAAGATAGTAACTATCTGATTCACTCTTACCGTGTTGTCTGCTTTGAGACGCTTCGGTAATAAGAACGGCTAGTGTAGCTGCGAAACCCTGTCAAAAAGATTCATTTGAATTCTATCTAATCACATGAAGTATTTATACTGATTAAAGGGGAACTGTGGTTATTGCAATCGTATTCGACGAAGTGACAAAGACACTCTCGTCCATATCTGTTGATTATCACTAACGTAAACTTGCAGGTTATATGGTGGTGGCGGTATCCCATTCCATCTGAAGTCGGATTCATTACCACATGCTCATGCTCAAACTACAAAGACATACCATAAGCATCAAGATTCATAAATCAAGAAAACTCAAGAATTAAAGACAAAGACTTTCGCAAACTCTGATGTTAAAGATAACTCCTCAGAAACCAAGCTTCGAGGGAGATTATTAGCAAAGCTTTCAAGATGATGCAAAGTATGAGCATGTTGGTCAAGACATAAGATCGTAAGGTGGCAAGGATCTCAAGGAGAAAGATTTAAAGATCTCGGACGTAAAGACAAAGACAAAGGCTCAAGATCAAAGATCACATAACATGAAGGAACGAGCCTACAACAAAGATAAAGACCAAGAACAAGACTCAAGAACTTAATGTCAAAGCAATCTTAAGAAATTGAAGACCAGGTTATGACTGTGAACATGGAAGCTCAGAATCTATCAGAAACCAAGCTTCAGGGGAGATTGTTTGCCTCAAAATATCAAGTCACACAAGGAAGCTTGTTTCAAGGTTTAAGACCTCGCTTCGAGGGAGATTGTTAGCCTCAAATATTGAGTCGAACAAGGAAGTTCGGTCACTCAATGAGAAAGCTTTCGTATTTAATTAATTATATGTTGTAATAGGCTAGAAAGGGTAAACGGGCTCGTCTATGTAATCTAATCGGTCATGTGTTATGGGCTAAAGCCCAAGTAATCTCAAGTAATCCTGAGCCTGGCCCGTAGAAAGCCCATAGGCATGTAAGCCTCATGGTGCAAGCAAAATACCCCTCTCTAAGAGTGGAGAGGGTGTTGGTTCACTTTGTATTTTCACATTTGTGCAATTCAACCACTTTCTTTTTCTTCTCTCTAGTTTATCTCTCTAACCTCTCTCTAAAATTCTTCCATCCTCTTTCTCTTATCTATTTTATTTCTTGTATCAATGGTGAAGTAAAGGTGATTTTGGGTTCTGAAATTCTCCTTTGTAATACTACAAGCGATCTCTACCCGGTCACGAAACCTTCTTCGATCCCATAAATTTTAATAACAAGTCAACATACGTGGCACCAACGACTTGTATATCCAAGAAGTGAAAGGTTACGTCATCTTATTTCTAATAATTCCATTTCTTGTAATAAAATGAAGCCTCCCGTGCTTTGTTATGCTTGTCATACTTTGGTTAGGTCTTGTTTTGACATGGTTAACTCGGATTTGTAGACTTCCCCAATTCCAAGGCTTATGGGTTTTAAATATTATGTCTTGTTTTTTGATCATTATTCTCAATATGTGTGGGTTTATCCTTTACTTAATCAATTATATGTTTTGTCTAAGTTTGTGTTATTTCGTAACTATGTTAACACCCAATTTAAGTGTAAAATTAAGTCTTTTCAGTGTGATCATGGTGGTGAATTTGACAACCACGCCTTACACAAATTGTTTGCCTTTAAAGTCATTCAATTTCATTTTTCTTGCCCTAAAACATCCCAACAAAACAACAAGTCAGAACGGATGATACAAACCATGAGTAATTTTATCCGAACCTTATGTTTCCAAGCTCATCATCCTCATCACTTTAGGGTAGAAGCACATTATATGACCACTTATTTGTTAAATATACTACCATCGAGTGCTATTAATAAAGATGTACCTTATACACGCTTGTTTGACACAAAACCAGATTATAGTCTTTTGCGTGTTTTTGGATGTTTATGTTACCTGCATTTATATGCGAGTAACAAACTTGAACCACGTGCCACACGCTCAATATTTTTAGGTTATCCCTCCAAGGGTGTCGTTGTCTTGACTTGGATACAAATAAGACTATTTGATGAAACCGTTTTCCTTTTAGCTCTATGACTCCCACCTCGCCTCCCTCATATGTCTTTTTGGGTGACCCTTCTTTTATTGTTTTACACATCATACACACCAACCCACTTACCAAGCTTACTGTCAATAATAATATTCCATTTCCTCATAAAAATACCACACCTCAACCTACTACAAATGTGCCAATTAACCCAGCCGTTTACAAATCCAATATATCCTATCTAAATACCATTCACTCAAATACTACAAATCACGCCCATATAATTACTAACCAACCTACAAGTTTAATTCACACTCCATCAGATCAACCGGCCCAAGTGGCCTAACAGGAACCATCACCAACCTAACAAGCCCCATCACCAGCCCAACCGCTCACACCGACTCTAATTATAAACCTAAACCCGGTTTTGATTCACCTTATGGTTACGTGTTTTTGAGTCAGGTCTAATCGTCATCCTAAGTGTCTTAATCTTCATGTGTCTACCATTTCTCCATTACCTAAGTCATATAGTTTTGAGTGGTCATAATTGTCAAAATGTTATGTGTGATGAATATTATGCACTTATTAAAAATAATACATTAACACTTGTGCCCCAACCCAAGGATGCAAACATTGTTCGTTCTATGTGGTTTTTTAGGTATAAACATTTAGCATATGACACTCTTAGTCGCTACAAATCTCACCTTGTAGTGAATGGCATCACATTTATCTGGTATTGATGTTGATGAGACCATTCGTCTAGTTGTTAAACAGGCTACTATTCGGATTGCGCTTAGTCTTGCTGCTTCTCAACATTGGCATATTCATCAGCTTGATGCCAAGAATGCATTTTTTCATGGTGATTTATTTGAGACAATATATATGCATCATCCTCCCGGTTTTCAAGATTCACAGCATCTTGACTATGTTTATTTATTATAGCACTCTCTTTATGGCCTTAAGTTGACTCCTCGGGCTTGGTTTTGACGTTTTGTTGCATATATTTCACGTGTTGGTTTTCTCATAGCCGTTGTGACTCCTCTTTATATATTTACATATAGGGGACTGACACTCTTATTTACTATCATATGTTGATGACACCGTCTCGAATAATTCCTCTAAGATTTTATTACAGGTGATTATTTTTCATTGCATCAAGAGTTCTCCATGACTGATATTGGTTTGCTAATTATTTTCTAGGTATTTTCGTTACGCGTGATTCTTCAGGGCTATTCTTGTCGCAACATAAGTATGTTGTTGAGATACTTAAGTGGTCTCATATGTGTCGGACACCTGTTGATATTGAATCTAAGTTGGGGCTTGATGATGATCCAACATTTGATTAGACATTATATCATAGTCTTGCTGATGCTCTGCAATATCTTGCTTTTACTCACCCTGATATTTCTTGTGCAGTGCAACAGGTTTGTCTTTATATTCATGATCCATGATAGCCTCACTTTTTAGCTCTTGAGCGGATCTTTCGTTCTGTTTGTGATACACTGGATCATAGATTACAATTATATTCATCCTCTACTACATCCTTTGGTGCTTACTCCAATGCGGATTAGGCTGGTTTCCCTACTACACGTCGATCGACTTCGGGATATTGCGTGTTCCTTGACAACAACTTACTCTCTTGGTTTTCCAAGCATCAATTGACGCTTTCTCGGCCTAGTGCGAAGGATAAGTATCATGGTGTTTCTAATGCTTTTGCTGAGACTTGCTGATTGAGGAATTTATTACGTGAGTTAAACACTCCTTTATCTTCACCTACTTTGGTATATTGTAATAATGTTAGTGCCTTGTAAATGTCATCTAATCTGGTTCAGCATCAACGCACGAAGCACATTGAGATTGATATTCACTTCGTTCGTAATTTGGTGGTTGCTTGTTAGGTGCGAGTTCTTCATGTACCATCTCATTATCAATATGTTGATATATTCACTGTCACACCCCGTAAATTTCCGGTTAGTATTCCGACTCACTCCGGTCATCTACTTTAAATTTTATTCGTTACGTTTAAATCTGACAGTTTACCGAGGAACTAAACTGCGTAAAAACTGAGAAACGTCACCGGACGCGTTCCGGCATCGGTTATAAATTATTTTAAGCATTATATGTGTTATATTAGCTTCCCTGAGTGTTTCGTGATTTTAATCACTCCTGATATTCATTTTAGGGTTTTATCCTTTAAATTGCGTTTTTCGCGTTTTTGACCAAACAGAACCCCGGAAACTAAAAATATTTTCGTGTAAACTCAAGTTATCGTAATTCTAGTGTCATACTACTAAAAATTTCGTTCACCTCTTTTCCCTAGCCAAATTATTTGGCACGACCAGGCTTCGATGGTGATCAAAGAATAATATGGTGATGGTGGTGATGCCGAGTACAAGAAAACCTGCATATAAGAAATAGAAGACACTACGTTAGACGGATCCTAAGGGGAAGCCTCGGGAACCGCCTCTAGTGTAAGAAGCAGTCATGGTGATTATGTCATGAAAGTATTGAGGTAGAGAAGATGATATCTCATGAATTAAGTTAGCCTTCATAACTTTTTGATGGCTTCCTCATTTATAGGCAATTTGACTGAGATTTGGGGAGACAGTTAAATAGTTCATGGGTGGTAGTTATAAAGATCATGGCTATTGTCCTGGTCTTAAGAGATCATGGCTATTGACCAAGTGTTAAGAGATCATGGCTATTGACTAGCTCTTTATTTACCAGATCTTGTTTGACTAGCTCGATCATACCCACGTTTGTAGGTAGAGAGGCTGTGACCTTTAATAGAATATTCATTGTTTACGGATTTTAGATAAACACTTTGTGTTGTTTGTATACACTGATAATAGTTTAATTGAGATGACACTCAATACTAGTCATGGTAGGAGTTCATCTTTGATGATGACCATGGTGGAACTTGTTGTGTTAATCTGAGAAGCATAGTTGCGGGGGTATTTTACATTAAAGAATAAGAATGCTTTACACTTTTAAAAGCTGCGAAAAATAATTGTCACCAATAGGTATTTGCTGATGTCACACACCTTATGAAATATAATATACCAATATCGAGATACTTGTGTTTGAGTGCATACGTACAAACAATTATCATATATATTCAAGAACTTTACTAATTGAATTCTTGAAATAAGTATTTTTAAAATTCCAAAAGATCAAAACCTAGTTGAATTAGTGAAATCTATGCCTTGTCAATAAGAACGATCGTCGTATATTGAGGCATGATTCTTCGACTAGGATTATCATGCATTGATCTATTATAGTATTGAATAAGGGGTAATCAGACACTTTTCTTTTATAATGAATTAAAGAACTTGGTATGTTTGTTTTTATTTAATATTAGTTATATCTTATATTTTCATGTTTAAATTCATGAATAAATTTATTATTCTAAATTAGGTCCTATTGTCGTATCAAAACAATATGGGATATTGATGAATTAGACAAAAATTTGCAAAGTTGTTTGTGATTGGTGTAATATTCTTTGGAATATTAAAGGATTTTTGATCTGTATTCACATGTATTGTTTAAGTTTGAGTCCGTCAAACTCACATAATATTTGCATGTTTGAATATTAGAATTCTCCAACTAACAAGAGTATAACTTTATGGATCGATGTCATTAAGTGAATCTTATAAGTGATTTTATTTGCTAATCCTTAGACTTGAGATGCAGATAGGTCTTGCATATGTAGATAACACTTTTTGTTATAGTTTAAGCTATCCTAAAAAAAGAAATAATAAAGACTCTTTTCAGAAGTGATTATGAGCATATGACTGACATTGTGCATTCAATATAGAATTCGTTTTCCTTCAACTAGCTAGTTGAAGAATGATGGCACATGGGCCCCTCTTGTAGGATTAATCAGATGTATGTGTGACCGCACCAAAAAACTTATCTAGAAATGTCTCGATGAATTTTGGTAATCTTGATTAATTACAATAAACGAGATACCATATCATTAAAATAAGGAAATGCCATGATCCATATCCTTTCTTTAGCACGACATTAGAAATTAAGGGCCGATAAATGACATATTATTGAAACTGAATGAAGACTCGTACGAAACTACACTCAATATATTTGAGAAACTATTGGTGTGTTACTAAACGCGTACTGTTATATTTATTTAGTTATGAACGTCCCAAGTGGGATGGTTGGGATTGTCCATATTATAAATTAAATAATACGGGCCGAAAAATATATGAGGCCTTTATGGGGGCAAACACGTTTCACAAGAGGATATGTTTATTAATGTTAATTAATCTTTTAATTCGTATGTAATTATATTAATATGTATAACGAATTTCTAAAACGATCGTTATTATAACGTTAGACGTATATAACTTGTTAATAGATGTTATATTAACAAAGTGAGAGAACTTATTAGTACGAAAACCAAACGTGGGGTGCTTGGTTGTAGGCCGTCCATAACAAGAAAAATCAAAGAGGAAAAGTGGTCGGTTATGAAACTTGAGGAGGTGCTCTAGTCTAACTTGAAGAAGACTAGAGCTTCATAAATTAAATGCCACAAAAATAATAGTAACTAAACTCGTTTCTTTTCCTCCTGTGTTCGACATACCTGAATAGAAAAACAATATATAGTGTGCATGCTATTGTCATCATACGTATGCATGCTTGTGTTGATTTGCATGCAACATTTATTTTGCATGAGTTGATTCTATTCCTTCTATTATTACATACGATCGGTTATAAACTCTTTTATGGAATCCGATCGTCTAACGCCTAGATCCAAAAACAAGAACACCGTGTTTCGTTGTTTTATTCGTGAAGCAAGCACTAGCATCCTAGCGTATCTGGGTGACGTGTAATGTGAGCAACTTATAGATGTTATCTACTTTGGTAACTTGTTTAGGTTTCGTGTACTTCAAAAGAACGCATACGCACGTTCATAAGCTATCATGATCGTTTGCAATTAGCTAAAAGGTACGCAAATCCTATTTATGTTTATGTTAATTATATACACTATACGAGATCTATATCCGCATGGCCGGATTTGAGCATATGCAGGGTGCTCAACCGTACAGGGCCTCTGATTTTTAAAGGCCTCAAAATGTAAGGATTTAGAAAACTAAGTTCGGGATGATTTAAGTATATTAAATGGTGTTTTTGATGAAAAATATACTATCTATATACTCAGGAGTTGATTTATTTTGCATGAGTTGATTCTATTCCTTCTATTATTACATACGATCGGTTATAAACTCTTTTATGGAATCCGATCGTCTAACGCCTAGATCCAAAAACAAGAAAACCGTGTTTCGTTGTTTTATTCGTGAAGCAAGCACTAGCATTCTAGCGTATCTGGGTGACGTGTAATGTGAGCAACTTATAGATGTTATCTACTTTGGTAACTTGTTTAGGTTTCGTGTACTTCAAAAGAACGCATACGCACGTTCATAAGCTATCATGATCGTTTGCAATTAGCTAAAAGGTACGCAAATCCTATTTATGTTTATGTTAATTATATGCACTATACGAGATCTATATCCGCATGGCCGGATTTGAGCATATGCAGGGTGCTCAACCGTACAGGGCCTCCGATTTTTTAAGGCCTCAAAATGTAAGGATTTAGAAAACTAAGTTCAGGATGATTTAAGTATATTAAATGGTGTTTTTGATGAAAAATATACTATCTATATACTCAGGACCTATGACATAGAAGGTGTAAAAAAAAGAGCTCTGATTATGCTTTAATGGCTTATACCTCTTATGAGGAAGATGACTGGTAATTTTAATCAGTGGGCCACAATTTTTTTTTCTCTACGGTTATGACGCTATTAATATGTAAAGTTTGACTTTAACCCTTTTCACTTTATATACTTGATACCCAAACCCTATAAGTGATTGCGTGAACCATATTTATGATACTAACATTTGCCGTGTTGTCCCTTTCTCTCATCCATTTTTTTAATACTAATTTAAATAATAAATTAATGTTATGAACAGTAACCCTTCACACAAATTCATTTATTTAATATTAATTTTATTATTAAAATACTGTTATAAACAGTAACACATTATTAAAATAGGATAGAGATCATCTCATGTTCAATTTGAACATGAGAGGGTAAAGTTGAGTTTGGGTAAGTGGAGAGAATAAATAAATAATGCATTGTGGGACCTTAATTTTATAAAATTATATTCTCTCCACTCACACAAACTCAACTTTACCCTCTCACGTTCAAATTGAACAAAATATTAAGATTGTACATAACTGTGGGGATTTGGTGAGGATAATAATAATACTTTAGTCTTATAACTGCGTACGTGTCTTCAATATACACACAATCACTGACACATCAAACACACGCATCACTTTTATTCATATCTCTCTCATCAGAAAGCATAATCCAACACCACTTTCATCTTAAAGGGGAGGGAACGGATGGCTGGTAGCTTGGCGCCAAGCCTTGGCGTGAAAATTGCCGATGGCGCACTACTCTGTGGTTCGCGTCATGGCTTTTGGTGCCGTGGCTAACAGCCCAAGCCAAACTCAATTTTTTTTTTTTAAATCTATCCGTTAGGGGGAGCGGATATTCAAAAAAATACCTCCAAAATCATAATTTTACCCATGCTTAATAACTTTATATTTATTTCAATAAGTAGCTTCTCACAAAAAACATCAAATAAAGATATTAGGCTACCAAGTATACTTGAAAGCGAATGTAATAATTAAGGTTTTTGTTAAACTGATCAATAAACGAGAACTGAAACCAAATTGTCTGAATGGATTATTTGGCTATGTCCAAATCATGAAGAACTTAATTATTCTTGAAACCATATATAAGTTGGTGATTAGTTTTTTGTTAGTATTAATGGATATGTGCCTTTTAGTAAAAACTACTTGTTCGGAACTCACAGGTTCCATGCTTCCAGGATCGATTATGGACCAAACAACATCATCAAGAGTATCATAGGATCATGCAGAAAAATAATAAGAACAAGAAAAGATTGGGTTGAACCCTTCTGCAGAATTTTATTGATAATGAATAAAGTGGGTTACAAGATTTGTTTACATGGAGGCCTATATATATGAGAGAAACGGTATGACTCTTGGTGAAGAGTCGTGATGGTTTGTAGAAACCAACATGTCTGTTCCTTTTATCAACCGTTCCTCTATCTAACCTAATCTAGGTTTTCGGGTATGGGCTCTAAGTAAACATGTTCTGGGCCTGCGATTTTTGGCATAACAGACATTAAGTCCAACAGTTCCCCCCTAATGTCTTGATGCCAAAATCTTCTCGTTCGTTCCTTGCTTTGTTCAGAAATTTGATTCTTTGGTGCAGATGCTTGCTTGAATCTGATGGTGTTGGGTCTCGGTTTATCTTGTACATGAACCACACAGGTTAGATTTTTTCTGCTAAGAACCCACACAGGTTCGGGAGTCTATCAGCTGATGAACACACAGGTTCGGGTCTTGCTTGCTGTGAACCACAAAGGTTCGATCCCTCTTGCTAAGAACCATGAATCTTCCTTGCCTTCTGTCTGCTTCTTTTCTTTCTGAATCTATCTTGCTTCTTTTCTGAATCTTTCTTTCTTTTCTGAATCTGTCTTGCTATGAATCATCTTTTGAGTTTCAATCTTCATTGGCAGTATGATGTCGCATTAGTTTGTGCTTTGCCTTCCTTCTTCCTCCATGTTTGAGGGGTAATTTCCAAATGCTCGAAACTCTTCCTTTTCTTTTTGAGCCAACGATGCCACCCCATGGTACCATCTTCGTGGTAATCTTCGAAGCGCTAATTCTTCGTATCCTCCAATGGGATTCCTCGAAGATCTTGCGCCTTATAATGCGAGAAAGGCTTCCCAAATAGCAAGGTAAGCATCTTTGGATCTCTATTCCTGCGGATCTCATTAATCCTAGGGATCTCTGCAAGCGCTCTAAAATTTTCTAGCAAATATGCATACCAAAATCTTTGAGTATTTTTTTTTGGCCTTCATCATCCTTTTTTTTTGAAGGGCAGGATCCTCTTGATCATTTATCATGAATCGTTGTGTTGTTTGATCCCCTCCGCTCTGTATGATGCCAGTGTTCGGAAACTCACAGTTCCATGCTTCCTAGGATCGATTTATGGTCCAAACAACAGCAAGAGTATCATAGGATCATGAGAGAAAAAATAGTAAGACAAGAATAGATTGGGTTGTCCTTTGCAGAATATTTATGATAAATGATTAAAGTGGTTAAATGATTTGTTTACATGGCAGCACTAAATATATGAGGAAACGGTATGAATCTTGAGTGATGGTGTCGTTCGGATTGGTTTGTAGAAACCAACATGTCTGTTCCTTTTATCAAACCGGTCTCTCTATCTAACCTAATCTAGGTTTTCGGGTGGTATTGGGCTCTAAGTACACATGTTCTGGCCTGCGATTGTTGGCAAATCACGCTCCCATTAAGTCCAACACTACTGGATCGTCGTTTTATCTTTCCAGTCCTTGCAACCGTGGTTCCAACACTTGATTAATGCGCCACGATCTGTAGTTAGTTTAAAATTTGGAATGTGGTTTAGGGTAGTACAACTTAAATGAATATGGGATATTTGCTGATACGATATGGCTGAACTCAGAGAGCACAATGGTAAGGTGTGCTAAGTTGTGATACAGTACTGTTATTACATCTAAAAGTTGGAGTTGTTTGGCATTATATGGTTTAAACTTTAAAGATTACTCTATATACTAGTTGGATGTTAAAGATCATCAGACACCAGACCAGATCACTGGACTCTCGAGGTGTCATCTATTGAGGTAGTATTTTTGCTGTGTGTTTAACTATTTTATTTACTTATCCTTAAATTTACAGCATCCATTCTGTAATGTTTCATAAAACATTACAGAGTGAGCGATAAGTCAGAACAACTTATTTTATGAGCCTGGTTGATTTGAAATGTAAGTACTGTAATTCATTACCTGATAATATAATAAATTCACTGCTTGTAAATCATCTATTCCGGTTAATTAATAATCAATCAAATACCAATGTGACTCGATCTAAACAACTTAATTGAAAACAGTAAAGGATCATATTTAAGTGATCACCAGATATGATTAGATTCAAGTTATCATGTCACTGTTGGATTATGGTAGTCGGCTAGCATTTGTACATTACGAATATGTGAGCCTATTGGGGGCACACACGTTAATACACGGAGAATGCGTTTAATACTTCACAAATATAAACCGAGGGACTAAATTGGACAAAACCTAAACTCCAAGGGGGACACCAAAGTGGTTGGGCCCTATGGGAGGTTCTAGATGGGTTTTGTGTTTAATTAGCATTTAAGGAGGCCCATGAAGGTTTTCTAGAATTAGGGTTTGGGTGCCTATATAAACACCCATAACCTACTTCATAATTTGCTCATTCCAAAAACCTTTCCTCCTCCCTCTCTCATCGAAATCGCCTGGCCCCTCTCTAGGGTGGTTCTACACCTCAACCGAATTCAGTTGAACCCCAATTTGGATTTTCGGGTTCTTTAATTCGGTTTAAGGATTTTCGAT
>BQNB010171586.1:0-13549 GCA_026074375.1 Tanacetum coccineum | reverse complement strand
ACCTTGGTTAATCCACAACCAAGGACTAACACACAATCATCCAACTAATCAAGCCTTTAATGACATCACACTTTATAAGCCGTGACTTTCAATTACTAACACCTTCATTCACAATCACAATATGATAACATCAATATTAGACATATCATAACCAAAGTTACTAACCTTGGCTTCCATGGCTATTTTACCCATAATTCCCCACCATCATCCTTGCTTGCATCCTAATCATGAATCATAAACATCACATTAAGCCTTAACAATGGTTTATTACAACTCAAAAAACATACCCTTCATCAATACTAATCATCATATGATCATACCTTGATCATATGATGAAAGCCCTTAAAATCATTAACTTTAATCAATATAACTTAACACATAATAACTATAACCTTGTCACTTTACTTTAAAATACTTTTATCCAAAACCCCCCAAATTAGGTACATAAACCCTAACTCATAAATTACCAATTCAACTCAATAGGAGGTTACTTACTTGTGTAGGATCATTGCTCGAGTTTAGCTCTTGAATTATAATACTAATTGAGTAATTTCACCACCAATTGATCATTTGGAAGCTCATGTTTTTTCCCTCTCCTTTGTCTAGCTCGGCACTCACATACACTCAAGAAAGATAAGAAATGTCTTGGAATAGTCAAGAAAGTAAGAGGGATACTTATCTAAAATCTGGCACCACTTTAAAATGTGTCAAGAATAGTCCGTGCATATTAGAACAAGGTGGTTCTAGTACTAAAACAAGTTGGTTCTAGTACTAAAACAAGTTGATTTTAGTATTAGTTTGATCATTTGGCAACTTTGATCCCTCAAGTCTCATTCTCCAGGATTCTAGCCACATAATACTTTTTAAAACCATTTTTACTTATACTTTAACTTAAGTTTGACTAACCAATCATATCGAGACTCCCATCACTTATATACCATAGTCAAACTATAACAATGGCATTATCGTAATTAAATACTTAAAACCGGTTTTGGGGTGTTACAGTAATGCACATCACGAGGACATGAGCTTGTTTTAGGTGGAGAACAAAAAGCGAAATAACTTTGAAAGAGATCGCTGAGTCAAGTGAAAAACTCCATTTATCCGGAGAGAGATAAAAAACTAATTTTTAATCCATAATTTTGAAAAATTAAGATAGATGACAAAGAGTTATAATTAAATTGAAAATTATTGGATGATTTGTCGATTTGAAGTTTAATTTCGAATAGTATATGTTCCATTCATAAAATAATAAAGAGTAATATTGATTGAATGCTTTGTCCATTAAATAAGATAACAAGTCTATTTAGATTAGAACATAACTATAATTGAAATAAGCTAACATAAATCATAAATCTAATGAACCATAAGCCCTTAATTAGGTTTGGACATTAATCTATCATATCTAGCATTTCCTTACGGTTTGAACGGGAGGTTTTTAGACGTGCAAAATGGATAGAATGTTGAAATCGTCTTCTTTTTATCTTCTTTTTTTCTCCTCTTATTTGTTGTTCGTTTTCAAAGAGATTGACTTGTATTTTGCGACATAATTGTATACAGATTGGCACTTTCCTCCATTTTTATGATGTTTGCTATTTTTTTACATTATCGCTTGCTTTGTCTTTAGAGTGAATGAGAATTTGATGGTCAACTTTTGTTGTCAACGACAATGATCTTCGACAGTAAAACCATTTGATAATGAAGGATAGTGTTGAAACTCAACATATTTAGTTTATTAATGACATCTAGAGGTTTGTATGATAGGGTTTATGCGTAGAATACGAAAAAAAATCCTATTTAAACACAAAATAAAGCGAAAATAATCAGGTTCCTTTCAGATCATCGGCGAGTAGACGATGATTTGAGAATAACAAATTTTTGTTGGTAGATCTTAGCTAAAGCGCGGATACCATATAAAATAACTGAGTAATATTCACTGATTACCTTATTCATTACATAAGATAACATGTATATTTATAATAGACCATAGCTTTGAGATTAAGTTAAGATAAACGCTAAATCTAACAAGTCATAAGCCCTCGATTAAGCTTGAGCGTTAACCAATCATCTAACACCATTATAGTATCAAACTATCAATAAATACACATAATGGTCATTTATGCTTTTAAAAAACATACTAATCGCATAGGAAATGATAAATACCCTTTAAAAATCTGCATTATGCAATCAAGGGCGGAGTTAGTAGGATGACTAACGGTTTTTGAGCCACTCTAATCAACCAAGTTTATTTATTAGTTATTTAGATTACAAGTCCTTTTTTTACTATTTTTTACATTGAGCCCTCTTATTCTATAAACATCTCTATAAATTTCATAAACAAATAATTTAAAAAATAAAAAAACAACACTATAGATTAATTTTTGAAGCGATATTTATCATTAAAACTTTTTGCGTTAAGCACGACCAATCTCCCTTAAGTAAAAATATTGGCTCCGCATGTAATCTTAGATAACAGCAAGAAATTTAACTGATGTATGTATGCAAAATGCAGCCTTACCCACATCTCCCACATCTGAGTTTTTTGTATAGAGAAAACGTGCCTTTCTAAAAGCCTTCCCCTACCCATTCGACAAATCTCTCGTGTGATCACCCATCAATCCTTGATCGGCTCAGTTTTTTTTTGTTATTAGAGAATATTTTTATAGAGAAACTGTGTGAATAAAAAAAAACGAAGGAGGAACGAATTTGTTTAGAAAATAAAAATAGTTTTTTGGAAAAAGGGAAGGAGAAGAAGAGAGAAACAAGAAGAGAAGAGGAAATGAGAAAAGAAAAAGAGAAAGAAAAGAAGAATCGAGAGACGAGTAGAGAACGAAAGAAGGCCTAAAGAGAAAAAAGAGGAAGGACAAAATGTAAGAAGAATAGCAATAGCTAGGGATAGTGAGTAAGATAGGGAATGTTGAAAATAAAAGAAAAGAATAAGAGTGAAAATCGCTCTATAGAAAACAAGAGTAGAGAAACAAAAATTGGCCTTTGCTTTTGCATATTTATACTGCGGTCAGGAGAGACTCTTGACCGGTAAACTTAGATAATGGGGTTAGTTAAGGTTGTAGTTAGTAAGTCCCGCCTCCTCAAAGTGTTGCCCTATACCCCCCCCCCCCCCCCTCCCACCCCCCGCCCCCCCTCCCCCCCCCCCCGCGGGCTACACACCCCCCACCCACCCCCCCACCTCTACTACCGCACACCCCACCTTCATATCCCAGCGCTCAGAGGTAAATTTGTAATGGTTGTTGTATTTTATTTTGCCTCGTCCATCCCTGCCTCCCTCGCGTCTCCCCTTCGCCCCCCTCTTCGTTCGTTGATGCAGCTTCCTCGCTCGCCCCCCCCCCTCTTTTCCCCCCCCTCTGAGCCACCCCTACACCCTAGAACCCCCACCCCAACCACATCTCGCCACCTGACATAAGAAAATGCAAAACCCCCACTCTAAGTTTATGATAATTAATTGTGTGTCGATTATTATAAAAGATAACTTTATTTATAGACATATAAAAGACGAATAGAAAAAAAGAAAAACCAAGAAAGGAAAAATATAAAAGAGTGATATATTGATAGATAAGATCAGGTGATTAATGATACAGTAAAGAAATATAAATGAAAAATACGGAAGCAATTTTAATTATTAAAAAAGGGCTGTCGGGGAAGAAAAAATGGTTGATTGTCTTGTTTTGGGGAATGTATTATAAAACTGTTAAATAAAAAAAACAGAACGGAAAATATAAGGTTTGATATGTCAAAAGAACAGTAAAAAATGAAAAATACGGAGCATAAAGCTGTCTTATCATGTTAATAAAATGGGTAAAACTGCCGGGAAAAAATGCGGAACAAAAGTTATAAAGTCTTATAAGTCAAAAACTGTAAAATGTGAAAAATACGAAACGAAAAAAATAAAAAACTGTCTTGTCCTGTCAACACAGCGGGTATCAAAAGGGTATTGGTGGTAGGGGGTAGCAATAACATGAACCTATATAATTGGATGTAGCCAATCAAAGCCAATAACATGAACCTATATAATTGGATGTAGCCAATCAAAGCCGACATATGACACATCGATATGTATTTTATAAAGTTGTGCACAAATATGCGTGTGTACGCATGCATGTGCCGCAAGACCCACAAACCTTGATTATACGTACTTCTGCTTGTATATATCATTCTTTCATTAACTTATTGCATGTTCAAATTTGTCATCCATGCCATCAAGGCATCAACTAGCAATAGAGACCATCAATCATTTCATTAAGCATCTTATAGTTTCGCAATTACCATACGCCTATCTTCACTGGTTTCACAAAATATTGATTCGAAATCTAAAGATACCCTTAATCCGGAGTTTCATTTAGACTCGATGCGACGATTCTCCAGCTATGATCATGGGTTTAACATTCAGTATTGGAATATAAACACAATAACCAAACATTGTTGCTTGAAATAAAACTTATTTCCTCACACTCATACACAAGTCGATTCTATTTCGATTGTGTCATGATATGTTTTGAATGAAAAGATGTTTAGAATTTAGATTAGTTGAAGGTGGGGTCGCTCCATTAATACATACGTAGGAGAGATAGTTTCCCAACTCAATTTCACCACTTTTGTTCTACCATATCTAACACAATCTCAAATGCTCTATTATTTGTCTCCTTTTTGTGGGCCTTTTTTCCACTTACATCATTCATGTTGGGGTACCGTCCGTTACCTAATATCTTTGAAAGAAACATTGTACATACACCAAACGTTTAACACAATTTTTACTCAGTTTCAAACATTACTTCAAATATACACAAGTGTCTATAATCTCCACGATGATTTATTGGAGAGTTTGGGCATTAAGGCTATCCATAATAGTGACCTACAACGGCTTATTTATTATTTTATTTTTTTGTCATCTCAGTTTTCTCTCTCCGACGACTTACAAACGATCTTCTAAGCACAGTAAGACGACCTAAACTATAAAAAAACATACCTAACAAAAATACGTTTTAATTAATAAAACACACGCACAACACAAACACATAATCGGTCGAGTTCTCGACCTATATCTCCAAAAATGAACTCGACAACTCACAAAGACCCACTTCCCCACAGTGAGACGACCTACATGAGACCTACATAGACTCACATGATCGACCGACCATTGTGAGTAGCCTAATATACTAATGTTGTGAGACCATCCTAGAGCATCTTCGATAGTAAACCTTTTTAAAGAATTCACAACATTCACAATTTTTTTTCCCAAAACACTAATATATTACTACCCCGGTCTAATATTAAATGTCCAATTTTGATATTTTTTTTTTAACTTTAACCTTAAATATTATTGTTTATGTTATATAATACTTAATGAAAATTATGCTAATATAAATAGATTTAAATCTCAACTCATTTATATAATTTAAATCACATATTATATAAAAAAAATAAAAATATTTAAAGTTAAAATTGAAAAAAAAATACTTTTAAAAGTCAAAACTGATCATTTAATATGAAAGTACCAACTAAGAAACCAAACACAATAACATAATACATATGTGTTGTTATATTATTTATAGAGAAATGCTAGAAATATTTTGTGGTTCTAGCATTCCTCTTATATATATATAAACTTAGTTTAACAATAACTGTTGCGCATATGTCTTTAACGTGTTTTTTTTAGTTTTGCTATATTCTCTTACTATTTTTGCCTACTTATTCTACTACCCACATGAAAATATAACACATGTTCTCCACTAACAATCGTTTTTAATTTGAACCGTCAGTTTTTTCACATGTCATGATCTTAGAAGTAAGAAGATAAGTTGGAATGTTTAATAAGAATAAATATCATTTTTTTTAAGTTTCAAAGAACCAAATCACCACTGTAACACAATCTGTAATTCTGTATGGTCCAATGCTGTAAAATAGTTGCAGAAAAAATTAACACGTTACCGAATTTGGCGTATCAGTACGTGTTTGACACCTATATTATTCCAAAGTGGAAAATTTTGGTGATTATGATATTTGGGGATATGCCCAATCCTACTCATCAACTTCCATGTTGTGGATCTAAAGATAATTGTACCATCATAACATGCAATATAGCCCACTAGTTAATAGATTTATTCGTGCGAACTTTGCCTATATAAACCCATCATCTTTCTTCATTTCATCATTGTGTTCTCATATTCCTCAATCTCATTTGCTACTTCTTTTTCTTCATATTCTATCCATCCTTTGCTTAATGGCCACTTTGATCCAAGAAAATTGGGCAGCCATCAATGAGCAAGATGGTTTTGAGTCCTTTGAAATCGATGACACTCTTTTGATGTCCATATTAGATGATCCACATGTCGAAAATGAGTGTGATGATGAAAGATTATCTAATGTAATTCGGTCTTTAGAAGCCGAGATTAAACCAATTGTGATTGATGACAATGATATGAGTTTGGAGCTAGAATGGAATACCGAATGGGAGAGTTTACATCATTTTTCAACCAATCAAAACTATTCAAAATCGCAAGATGTAGAATATAATTGGATGGAGATAGATGATATGTATATCCAAGGATATGAAGATGGTATGGGTGGAATAATAGAATTTGGTGATGTTAAAGATTATTCCTATATTTCTTATGGAAATAACATTGAGGAACATAGCTATGGTGCTTTGTGGCAAGAAATCAATTGATCAATACTCAAAACTCTTCAAAGAGTTTAGTAGTCCATATTTTTTTAATTGATGGAACTTCTTGTAAATCAACATGTAATGTTTTTGTGTCACAATCGGGCACATTTAGTGCATCAATTAATTAAATATATCTAAAATATTAACTACTTATTGTTGTGTTTATCTGGAATTCAATTAGTTAAACAAGTCTAAGGATTTTCTTTTCTTACACGATTTGTTAAGCGAAGGATGTTCATGGTTGCTAAGCTACCAAAGCATTGAGGTGACAAGAATGCACAATAGGCAAGACTAAGGTGTTGTTTGTTTCATTAAGATGTTTTGGGTTTGAATCTGATTACCACATCTTACTAGTAACAGGTGATCATAATATCTAAGTCTGAATGAAAAAATGTTGTTTGTTTTTCTATAATTGTCTGAATAGTTTTAATTGTTCATTTTTTAAAGTATATATATTAAAATTTAATAATAAAATGAATAAATAGCTTGTTTAAAATATGAAACAAAATACTTTTATCGTATAGTTAACGTAATAATAAATCATTAAATAGATTATCAGGTCGGGTTTATTAATGATAACCAAATTAATGTACTTGTTAAACCACATTCCAATGTGTCTTTGATTTGCATAAACATGTATACATTTTTTGCAAATTTAAAAATACATATACAGTTGTACTGCACCAAGAAAAAGTATACATTTTCGAGAAAAGTGACACAAGTACTTTTATGTTATCCGTCATCTTCCCATTTTGTTTCTTTCATTTTCTTCTTTCTATTTCAGTTCGGCTAGTCCGGTTTTAATATAATATTATATAAAAACATTTATTTGAATACGATTTTTGGTTCAGTTCGGTTTTCATTTTACCGAAATCATATCCAAATCGAGAACCGAATATTTAATTCGGGTCGATTCGATTTTAACAAATTCTATTTATTATAAATTTGGTTCGGTTTCGATTTACAATTTATTCGTATATTACCCGAACAATGCACACCATCTAAGCCCACAAAACTAAACTATAACACACAAAATTCAACTAAAAATATATAAACCATGTTAGCCCAATCACAAAACCACTCAACACACTAATCAACCAAGCCCATAGGACAATCCTAAACCTAAACATATGTACACACAGCAGACAACCATGTTCAATGCCAGAAAAACCTACGCCTCTATTATTTCTTCAATCACCAACAACACAAACCAATCATTTCTTGTTTTCTCTTGTTACAAAGGAAACACAAACCAAAAAACTCGTTCATTTCTTATATCAATCAAAGTTAAAACAAGAAATGCCACACCCATTTTGAATCTTGTTGTTGGTGTTGTTCGTCTTTGTTATATTTCGAACACACACAGGTGGGTGTTTACATTTATAGATTGATGATGGGTTTATATATATCTTTAAAGATCTTTTATCAAAATGATAATACCTGAGATCTTTTATATATATTTGTTATTTTCATCTTTTGGTTAATATTGTGGAGTTGAAAGATATGGGTAAGAGGCAGTAAGACCTAATTCTCAGGTCTAATTACAATAAGATCTGCGTCATATGCCCGTGTCTGAATCTCGAAAAAAAACAAACAACTTCGACGTCTTAACGCGTCTGACTGGTAATACGTCAGAGGCGGTCAGACTTTTTTCTTTAAAAACAAACACGACCTAAGAGTAATCTGACCTTTTCATTTGGTCGGTCTTCACAAGACCTGACCGAACCTCCCACTACCTAGCTTTTTGACCGATCAAACCCACCCAACATTTTTATTTGTTTGGGCTGCTATGTAACCGAACAAATTGAAAGAAAAGAAGCCAAAATTTGATGGTCTCATCATCTCTAATATTCATTTGATGGTCCCCTCCTCTTTATATAGCTACAAATATGGTGGTCACCTATCCGATCGGATTACGGGAGTTTGTTCACTGTTTGGTCTAAGAGAGAGAAAACTGTAGTGGTGCTGACGTGGCAATCTAATTTGATCATCTCATTTGGTCGGATTACTCTTAGTCTAAGAAGCACATGAAAACAAAAAAAAAATGTTATGAGACCGAAAAAATAAATCCGCACAAAATACAATAAGAAAGAAAAAATGCGCCGCAGTAACGCGCGATTATCATTTAATATGAGAAAAAAAACTATTAAAAATGAGACCGAAAAAATAAACCCAAACAAAAAAAAAGCCCCGCAACAACGCGCGAAAAATTAACGCCCGCAGCAACGCGCGGGTAATCTTGCTTGCTCTATACTATAGAGCAAACGTTTGACCGAAGTTTGACCCCTTTGCTACAGTAACATTTTTTTTGGGCTCCCACTTTGGCCCAAATTATTGGGCTAGGACTTTGAGCCGGCCCAATTTTTTTTTTTTTAAACTTTGTTGGCACAAAATAGGGGAAAAAATATATATATTACAAAAGTATCGAGTTATTCAGATAAAAAAAATAAATGCGGAACCATATTCGATACCTAATAACTTTAAAATAATCGACAGGGTCACAAACGTACATCTTTAGGTTGCATTAAACGGTGTCATTTTACGCCACTAAAAACCATAAGCCCAAATATATAACATATATTTACCCAAATCCCATAAAATTATATTTTAAAAAAAAATCCGTATAGCAATAAACCCGCACAAAATTTAAAAAAAAAATTAAAGGCCCGCAACAACGCGCAAAAAATTAACGCCCCGCAGCAACGCGCGGGTAATTTCTGCTTGTTATTACTATATAAATTAGTGCTCATCGCAATCATCAAAAAAGAATCGAAATGGTTTTGTGCCAGCTCTTCTGCTATTTAACAAGAGGAAAAGGTAGTAAACAATTTTTTGTTCTCAATTTTTTTTAACTTTGTATATGCTTTAATTTGTCGCTAAATAGTGAGTTGAAGTTTTATCAACTTGTAGAGTTGTTTATTTTATTTATAAGGGACCACATCATTATTAGTAAGACGTAACAATTGGTGAGGGAGAATAAGCTGTACTTTCTATGATTGAGTAGTGCAAGTACTGTGCAACTAGTATACGTATGGATCAACCAAATGGGTTGTAACCTGATCTTAATTTTGATTTTAACTAGTATGTAAATACCTTTTCTTGAAAGGAAAAAAGTAAATCTATTGAATCATATCAATGCAATGGTTGACTTGCGTACTACACGGCCGGAGTGTTATATAAACATATGGCAACTATTCAATAAGTAGAAACTACAATGTTTGCATCTTCAATTCATAAAACATACGGCTATAAACAACAAACATACAATAAGGTTGACTTCAGTAAACATGACAACTATGCAATGAGCTGAAACTACAATGTTGCATCTTTCTATCATTGCCTATATAAAGATCAAACCATAATAGTTTGGCAATAACAGTTACCGATGCATAACTACTCACAATAGGGGTGTCAATCGGGTTATCGGGTCGGGTTTTGGGCTTATCGGGTCGGGTCTATCGGGTTTTGAAAAAATAAAATCTAACCCGCAACCCGACCCTATAAGGAATCGGGTCTATCGGGTTCGGGTCTATCGGGTTGCGGGTTATCGGGTTGGGTCTATCGGGTTATCGGGTTACTTGTTAAGGAAAAAAAATAAAATGAATAATAAAAAAATTCTAATTTTATCGAACATGGATGTTGAACTTTTGGAGCATGTGTTTTATAAGCAATGTCTAATAGAGAGCATATGCATCTATTGGTTTTATTGTCTAATTGTATTCTGCTTACAGATGTTGCTTGTCATACATTGGTTTTTGTTCAACAAACTTGAAAAAAAAATGTGTTGGATTCTTAGTAATGAAATGCCAATAAGAATGCAAATGCATTTCTTATATTTATTAGAAACTGTAATATGGAGCAGAATACTTTTGTGCTTGCTGTTTGTGAAAAAGAGTGCAAGAAAGAATTAGAAGTGTTTGTATGGTGAAAACACAGTATTGTATGTTACAAAACTAACTAAAATTTTTTTGTTAACGAGCTTTTGTTCATAAAGTACAGATATATTAATATGTCATTATATCTTATCGGGTTTATCGGGTTGACCCGATAACCCGATAAGAAACTAACTAAGACCCTAACCCGACCCTATTAGGCTATCGGGTCTATCGGGTTGACCCGATAAACCTGATAAGCTAACTTGGACCCGAATCAACCCGACCCTATAAGGCCTTATCGAGTTCGGGTCGGGTTCGGGTCGGGTCGGGTCAACCCATTTGACACCCCTAGGTGCAACAATACTGACATACGAAACCAAGGAAACCTTAAGAAATCAGGATTTTCAATCGATCCTTTCAATAGCAGAATTAAACCTTTCCATAGAGTTGGATGTATAAAGGAATCAAAAGCCCCAAAATCCCAATCGTAGGAAAGGGAAAACACTAAGGTGGAAGGCGTACCCGGTGTAAAGACCTTACAAATCTTCTTCCTCTCCTGCTTCCTTGCTATCTGATCATCCGTATATATTATGGTGTTCCTGAAAGTTCTTGGTTTGTGTGGTATGAAAGATTTCGCCGGTGGAGTATGTATGTTGATGAAGATGGTGATGGTTGATGCTTCTGGAATTATCTGGCGATTCAATGGAGGAGGTGGATAACTTATACAAAGGAAAGGGAAGTTGGGTTGGATTATATTGCATGGGCTAGGCTAACATATTCGGGCTAGGCCATCTACAGTTGTTATGATGAACAGTGGTTTTGACATCTCTAATGATTATATATATAATGAATAAGCTCTAACAAAAAAAAAAGTTTTATTAAAAAGTCAAATCGATTATACTTTTTTTACTATTCAAAATGGTACAAGTCGCATAAGAAATTTGTTTAGGTAAAAAAAAGAAAAAATGACAAGTCGCATAATAATAAATCTTAAGTCGCATAACAAGTACACTGATAAAGTTACACATTTATACTTCAAAAAGTACACCCAATGATTATGAAAAGAGGTATTTGGTAATTTTATCCCTGGTTGCATAGGTCGCATTGGTCGTTTAAGTCGCATATGACATTTAAGAAAAAACCAAATAGTTGAGGGCATTTTGGCAAAGAGGAGACTATTTGAGGACAATTCAAGAATTTTCCCTTGTTTTTTTTAATGTGGTTTTGGTTTTTAGATCTTTTGAAATATGATGGAGATCTTGTGATCATTTCGGTCGTTTAGCCAGTTGTAGTGACTAATGGTAGTATTAGATCTGTTGACATATTCTCATTGTGTTTGATGTTCATGCGCATGGTGCTTTCGGTTGTTTTCTGTTTGGATGTTGTATTTTGAAGCCTTATTTTGAGTTTTAATTTTTAGATGCTTTTATATCTGGGAGGCCTAGATTGGGCCTGTTAAGATCTTTCATATATTGGAGATTCAATAAGACTGTGATTACTTTATGTCTTGGCAATATAATATCGAAGGACGGTTAAGTGTTATCCTACATTTAACAACCTCTACTATACTAGACGTGGTATGAAGCCTTTTATCTTTCAAAACAATTAATCTGGGCCTCTTTGTGTTGAAAAGTTTATTGTCTTTAGTTACTAACTCATGGTCTTTTGATGCCATAAACGTTTCTTTAGTTATTTGCTTCAAAAACATGAGAACAGTGAAATATTTTAGCGAGGGTGTATTTTGTTTCATTTTTTCCAATGGTGTATTTTGCTTAGAACATGAAACATAGTTATCAAATTTTATGTTTAAGGTTTATGTTAGTTTTTTTGCAAGATGTACTGGAAAGTGACACTGTGGCAAGTATTTTTTAGGTCTGAAACTAAGACCACCAGATCTGTGGTTTTGGTACAAGTTTTGGATGTTTCGGTTGTCTTTTGGTGGTGAAAAGCCGATCTATGATTTTAGTTGTGGTTTGTGTTCACCACCAACTAAGCTGACACCACCACAAGTCCACAACCTGCATTAGTGGTGGTATTGATGGTTAACATCTTGTGATACATGTAGTGTGTTATTTACGAGATGGTTACGGTGTGTTTGGTAGATTAGGACTCATTGATTTTTTACCCCTTTTGTTTCCTAACCTTGTGTACTCTCTAAAGGTCTACTTTTAAGATCTGTTAAAACTTGCAACACTTGATAAAGGGAGGTGATTTGCACACTTTTATTTATGATTGGGACACTCACTGTACAAGTAGATAAAACATAATATAAACTTTGGTACAACTATGTAATGAACAGATTAGAGTGTCTCAATCAAATTTTTGAGTGTGTAAATCAATTCCCCTTGATAAACTTTTGAGCCTTTTGTTTGGACAGAATTTGTTGTAAGATGCATGCTTGGATCTATGGCCTTGGAGTTGTGTTTAGATATGATGAGGTGTCATTTTATACATTATTCTGTGGTCATTTAACCCCCTAAATCATGCAAATATGCCCAGATTATGTGCTTAATCGTTTGTTTTCAGGTTTTTAGCACTTGGATGGCATTTAAAGGAAATACACATGACTTGGGCTCATTTGGAGAAGAAACGAACGAGATTACGGACCTACACCAAATCCATGAAGATATATTGTTTCAGAGCGTGTAGACGGCGTCGCAGGCATAAAGCGACGCCGTCGTGATCCATCTAGTGACGGCGTCAGAGATTTTGTGACGGTGTCAGGACGTAGCCGACTCAATAAGGATCTAGATTCATCCACGTAGCGATGACGTCAGGATTACAACGCGACGCCGTTGCAGCGATATCTCTATATATACTAAACCGATTTTAGGGTTTTAAAACTTTGTATAACTTTTGGGAGACGAACCCTAGCTCTTGTAGCAGCTTCAAAGGTCATTTTTAGGGCCTCAAAACCCTATTGTACTACCTTGAATCCATGTTTTAATTCAAGTAAGGTTATTTATCATTAATCATTCAATATGTCTATGTGTTG
>BQNB010171584.1:0-13549 GCA_026074375.1 Tanacetum coccineum | reverse complement strand
TGGCCTAAACACATAAACCGTGTCGCTTACATTATTTTCTAACACTAAGCTAAATGTCGAGTTCTAATCTTAGCTTGAACCAATCTACCACATCACTAATATATTTTAAAGCCCAAAATACTAACCAACCCACAATCAACCCTTTCGAATGTACACACCATTCGGATCTACACACTACTAAAGATTGGAATGACATGGACTCGATCTATATGTAACGTATGTTACAAATGAACTAACTAGACTACATAACTTCGTATCTTAATGATGACGAAAGTTCTTCTCTTGCACTTATGTGATTTACGTTGAGTGTAAACCAATGTCCGTTTTGATGCATACTTGCGATGTCGAGAGATGTTGATGCATGTATGCATTGATGATTTGTGATTACAAGTAACTTGCAAACAAATGTCAGTATTGATGTAGACTTGAGACGTCTAAAGATGTAGATGCATGTATGCATTGATAATTTGTGATTACGAGTAACTTACGCACTTTACGTTACGTATTACAAGTTACATGTTTGTCATCACCAAAACATAAAGAGATCATATAGATTAAATATCGTAATATTTATACTAACAATCTCCCCCTTTTTGATGATGACAAACTATGTAAATTATAACACATAGTAAAGTTTAAAAGTTACTCGTTTACACTCCCTTCTCCCCTTTTTGTCGAAGCAAAAAGATATTATGTGAATATGAGAAGATGGTATGTGCTCTGGGTATATAAGTTAGAGGAATGAGAAGAAGATAGGTGCTCCGAGTATATAGGTTTGAGGAGAGGATAAATTAAAGGTGAAGGTGATTGTTTGTTTCTTGGATAGTTTAGAAAAGGTCATGAGAGGTAAGAAATAGGCAAGACAAGAGGATAGGTACTTCGAGTGTATAGGTTGAAGGAATAAAGAAAAGGTAGGTGATCCAAGTATATTGGTTGGAGGAATAAAAAGAAAATATGAGAAATAAGGTTGAGGTGCTTTTGAAGTGGATGAGGTGAGGTATTTGGAGTATGAATGAGCCCTTCATCATATTTTACAATCCCCGATCCTATATTCCTATAAAGGTGAGCTTGCATCATTCCAGTGAAGTCTTCTATCATCACGGTTTAACCAACTTCCATGTTGTTTACCCACATATCTCCTAGCTCCCCCTTGCTCGTTACGTCCTCATTACATTCCTTGTATATTGACTATAACGGATCCATAAATAAATTACCATCGATGTTTGAGAAGTTGTCGTCAATCCTACTCAAAGTGTGTTAAGTTTAGCATGTATAATTTAACCATAGCTAATAACACAATTATTTGATCACTTTAGACTAATGAGACCCATTTCATTTGAAGTGTGAGTTACAATTTGAGGACTAATCTTGTTGTCATTATATTGTCTTTATGATTTCATGTAATAACGAGGATGGTTTAAAATGTATACTCGGAAAATAAATTGGTCTTGAGTGATATTTCTGTGATTCTAGATAAATACTAATCTCGATTTTTGTTCATATTCCATTTTTTGTTAATTAGATTGAATAGTGAGACTTGATTATCGTTTGAATAAAAATCATCTTTATATCATATCGAAATCTTCTTACGTCACCTATGAAAAAAAGCACAAATGAGTTTGGGAATATTTCTCAATACTCCTAATCTTATCCTTCGATGGTTAAAGGGTTATCATTTGGTGAAAAAGAAATATTATGCTTATTTGGTAAAAGTAAGAGAGGGTTTTTATTAGAAGATAGTTGAGTTTTGAGTTGTGCTTTTGAATTGTTTGAGGATGGTTACTTATGTTGTGCATTGCTCGTGTTTGGCTTTCAGAAAATGACGACTATACCAATTGTATTGCAGGTATATTACTTAATATTTTGGACAAAAACGTTCAAGTCGTCGATCCTACTTCATTGTGTATTTTATGCATATATTTTCCAAATATTTAGAACATAACTATTGGATAAGCAAACTCAATATGACATCATCTACACAAGTGTGAGTTATGATCCAATGCATATTCTTATTGTCTTAGAAAAGGATGTTGTTATTTTCATATCAATCGAGTGTGATTGAGTATATAGGGTTTAAGCATTAATCTATATTGTTACTTTTGGTTTTAATATATCTTAAAGCTAGACATAATAGAATCCATTTTTTGTCATACTCAAAAACTTGTCAATTAGACTCTATAATAATATCAATCATAATTTGAATAATGAATCAATATATATTCGAAATCTTTCTTGACCCTCACGAACACTCTTTTTAAAAGAAAACAAATAAAGATTTTCACAGTATGTTCCATTTATCCTAAGACTAGTTGTAAGGTGAGGTTGATGAATAATGACAAGTTAATTTCTTACTTCAAGATTGTCATATATTTTGCTTGTGCGAAAAACTATTTGTTGATATGTATAGTATGCATAGTTTTTGACATTTTATGAGTATATAAATGATTTTCCTAACCATTTTATACAACACACATCTTTTTGTAAAATACTATACCTTTATAAAAGAATATAATTATGTGTGTGTGTTTAAACAATCCAAGCACAAGAAAGTTTAAAAAATATATTTTCTTTACATAAATTACTAATGTTTTATACATCTTTATTTTGTTTAACACATACCTGAGGTCAAAAACGAAGGTGTTGAAAGATTTAGACATTTTGTTGGAAGAGAGATAATATGTTGGAAATATTTTAATGACGGGTTTTAACATATGATTTTAGGACATTATTTTTCCACACACTTGACAAAGTATTAAACTCTCATTCCTAAGTGGGTTACTACACTCAACATGATCTACAAGATGTTTATGTAACACTTGTAAATATCGGTGATCTATGCATTATATGCAATGCACAAATAATTTGTCAAACTTAAAGTAGGAAATCTAGAGTAATTCCTTTTAGGCATATCCGAAAAATAGTAACATACAAAATAGCATACATGGCATGTGTGTTTTAGTTATTATTATCTCAATTACAAATAGTAATGATTATTTATTATGTCTATACAAGTTGAAAAAAAAGTTAAAACACTCTATTCATCTAGTATACACATAAGGATATTCGTCGTTGTTTTGTGTATTAGATATAACGATGTATACTTAGCTTGATTTGATTTAAAAATAAAATAGTTCCTCCCCATTTCAAAAATTAATTAAGATCAATATTTTGAAAGGACAAATACACTATTTTTCAAAGATACATCAACTAGAAATGCTCGACTCAAAGGAAAATGTAAAATATAAGTTTTACGTTAAAACGAAACTCAAATTTTTGACCAATATGTAGTGTTTTGTATTTCTGACTTATTTAAGTTAATAATAAAATCTTAGAAGTGCCTTTAAAAGAAATTAGACTCAATTATCTTTGAAATGGCGGGTGACATGACTTCTACGGATTTACGGTTGATTTTATATGATGTTTTGAAGTTTGCCAAATACTGCTGAAACAGACAGACGGCCCCCATAAAGGTGACGGCCCCCAGATATATATGGGGGTCGCCATAACAGTTATGGGACCGCCACCAATGACCCAAAAACACGTTTTGTGTACAAAATTATTTGGTGACTTAACTGTAGAACGTAGGACTTTAAGAAGTTGTTTCAGCACATAAAAAAATTGTTTTGGACGCCATTTCTACTCTTACGACTAAATACAATATATTGACAATTCCAAACTATTTTTAGAAGATTTTCCTTCAAGCTATTATATGAAGTATATCTAACAACAAAATTATTACGAATCGGGCAATAAAAACACTTTTCATATTTAATCCCCCTTCATGGGTAATTTGATACATGGATCGTACTCAATTTTTAAAACCATTTGTTTGAAATTAGAGCAACCTGGCTCTGATACCAATTGTGGAAACCGTAGAAGGGGTGAATACGTTTCCTTTAAAAACTTTAAATCTTTTGTATCAATTACCCGATCAAGTTTGACGCAATATGAGAAGTGTCGATAATAGGTTAACAATAGCTAACACATATTCTAACAATATAACCACACATACAATATTTAGTACAAAGAACTACACAACCTTAACTAACAATAATACTAAACCATTCAAAAATTATAAGGCACAATTGCAAGTATAAAGATAAAGCGGTAAATGTAAGAGAATAAGTAAAGTGAAAGGTCAATTTAAAATGCCAAAACCCGACACGATGATTTATAGTGGTAACATGATGATTTATAGTGGTTCAGTCATGAAGCTCCTCTTCGCCCTACTCTATTCCTCGAGTACCCAACTCAAGAGTTACTTCACTAGTCAACAAGCTCCCTTCTCGGCGGAGAAAACCTTACAAGTTGCTTACATTGTTTTTTGACACTAAGCTAGATGTCGAGTTCTTCTTCGGGTACAACCAAACCCGTTATGTTTTATGGCCCAACATAACAAACCTTGTGTTTTAAGGCCTAAACACATAAACCGTGTCGCTTACATTATTTTCAGATACTAAGCTAGATGTCGAGTCCTAATCTTGGCTAGAACCAATCTACCACTTCACTAATGTATTTTAAGGCCTAAAATACTAAACGACACACAATCAACCCTTCCGATTTATACACCATTCAGATCTACACACTTCTAGAGATTGGAAGACATAGACTCAATCTATATGTAACAAATGTTACAAATGGACTAACTAGACTACATAACTTCGTATCTTGACGATGATGAAAGTTCTTCTCTTGCACATGTGGGAAGAAGGAAAGTACAGAAGATTGAATCACATTTAAACAAGATTAAACAAGTTAAATGATCAAAGATGTATAGAGATGTAGTGAGATTTAGAGAGAGAAAGACCTAAAAAATCTATGCAAAAAGGGTTACTAAAAATGCTGGAACAGTCCAGTATTTATAGGCAATAGAGGGGAGCGTCTTTACTATAGGCGGTCCTGTTGTCCCAGATATATCTGGGGGCCGCCCTCCCTATAAGGGGGTCGTCCTAGGTAGACGCTCTTTTTTTTGTCTTTTAGTGGGAAAATGTTTATCTGGTTTATTTTTGTCCTTTATGGGGGAGGGAAACCAGATTTTAAATATGTTTTAAATAATAAAACATTTCTTTATTAATAAAAATATTTTGTATATTTTTATCTTTATAAAAAGTTTTTATTACATTTGTAAAAATGTAATGTTTAAGACAAAAACTTATTTCTTTGATCATCCTACAAGTTTAATGTTTGTTTGTACATACCTTACGTGATTTACTTCGGGTGTGAACAAATGTCTGTGTTGATGCAGACTTGAGACGTTGAGAGATGTTGATGCATGTATGCATTGATGATTTGTAATTAGGAGTAACTTTCACACTTTACATTACGTATTACAAGTTACATGTTTGTCATCACCAAAACATAAAGAGATCGTATAGATTAAATATCGTAATAACTAACAATCTCCCCCTTTTTGATGATGACAAAGTATGTAAACTATAACACCTAAGAAAGTTTAAAACTTACTCGTTTACACTCCTTCTCCCCTTTTTGTCGAAACAAAAAGGTGTTTCTTGGATATAGGTAGGAGCATATAGGTTGGAGGTATGAGAAGAAGGTAAGTGTTCCAGGTATATAGGTTGGAGGAATTAGAAGAAGGTAGGTGCTCCGAGTAAATAGTTTGAAGGAATGATAAGAAGGTAGGTGCTCCAAGTATATAGTTTATATAGGTTAGAGGAATGAGAATAAAACATGAGAAATAAGGTTGAAGGTGATTTTATGTTTCTTGGATAATTTAGAAGAGGTCATGAGAGATGAGAAGAAGACATGATAGGAATGTAGGTACTTCAAGTATATAAGTTGATAAGAAAAAGAAGAAGACCTCAAGGTTGAAGATGATTTTAAAGTGGAGGAGGTGAAGTATGTAGAGTATAGATGAACCCTTCATTGAATTTGACGATCCCATGTCCTATCTTCCTATAAAGGTGAGCTTGCAATATCCCAGTGAAGTCTTCTATCATCACGATTTAACTAAATCCATGCTATTTACTCACATATCTTCGAGCTCCCCCTTGCTCATTGCACCCTATGATAATTACATTTCTTGCATAGTGACTTTAGTGGATCCATGGATCAAATAAATTACCATCGAAACTCAAGACGTTTGATGAATGCAATCTAAATGAGTAGGACGCTTGTAAGTGCTCCCCTGGGTGTATGCTTCCCCTTGTTTGGGGTACCAAGGAATCAAGATATAAATGCATGCTACAAAACAAAGTTAGTAGACAAGTGCATATATATATATATATATACATATATATATATATATACATATATATATATATATACATATACATATATATATACATATACATATATATATATATATATATATATATATATATATATATATATACATATATATATATATATATATACATATACATATATATATATACATATACATATATATATATATATATAGTAAGACATTAGCGGGGAACTAGACATGCACTTTTAGGTGTTAGTATTCTAAAGTATGACACTTTAAAAGAGAGTTAGAAACTAAACACATGCAATCATTATTTTAACATCAACAACCTAACTTATAAAATAAAAAAGACTCGAGACATATGTTTAAGGAAAAAGGTTCGACCAAATTTTAATAAATGAGAATGGAAATCATTTATTGATTGACACACAAATATTATAAGAATGACTTTTTTTAAAGGTAGACGCATGACACTTAATATCTTGGCGATATATGCCTAGATATATATTTTAAGAGGATAAAATGAAAAAAAATAAGATGAAGATGGAGACGATATGCTCTTGGATGTGAATGAAAATAATTCCATATAGCCAAAAAGTAGGAAAGGATGAGTGAGACTAAAGAAGAAAGGTATTGACAAGAGATTGTCAGAAAGGATTAACATATCATTTGCACCAACAATGATATGCATGTGATCCTATCGAGACAAAGATGGATGATTGGAAATTCAAAGGTTTGTTTGGTGTTTTGTTGGTTGTCAATGTTGAGGAACAAAGGTGGGTATGTGAAATGAGGCTATAGTTCTTTTATGGTGGAAGAATAATGAGAGATGCAATAATATGGTGACTCAAAAATAGTTAAAGATTGAATATCTTCTTTATGTTCTTCACTTTCTAGAAAGTGGAAAGTTTTAGGTAGGAGTGACATTTGCATTTTGCAAATTACTTAAATATTTCGAATGAAATAACTAAGTTGTCAAGATATATAGGAGGAATTTTAATAATAACAAGACTATTAGAAGTGATAAGAAACGTTAGAGGTGAGAAGACCTATTAGAAGTGAAAAGGAACGTTTAGGATTGACAAGACCATTAAAAGTGAGAAAAACCATTTAGAAGTGAAAAGACTATTAGAATTAAGAAAAGACGTTTATGAGATGTGAGGACCAAGATTTGCATGTGAGGGATTTATTGTGTAGTGATAGATTGCAAGTATATTGATTGTGAGGAATGTGTTTGAGAATGAGACGCATTTCATTATGAAATTCACTTGACTATTGACACCATAAGCAACGATGCTTATGAGAATTGAGATATGAGGATGACCCATTGATCTTTAGAGAGATATTAGGCATAGGTTTAGGTGTAGAGTAGACGTCAGCTCGTAGCAGCAGAAAAGAGAGTGTTTGTCATGGATTTAGAAAAGAATGAGCGGTATTACAAACATGTTTTCAGAGGTCCCGGCTACATTTAGGGGCCGCCCGAATAAATATGGGGGCCGCCAATGGGAGGAGTCATTTGTGCTTGATTTTTGATGAATTTTACAAAAGGAGTGACATTTTAATTTGCATTTCGCCAATTAAAATTGATTAAAATACTTCGGATGAAGTAATTAAGTTGTCACAACGCGGAATGGAACATAGACTAGAATCGAGACTTAGAAGAAAAGAAGAGACCGATTTACGGAATGTGTTCCATCATTCCTAAACCAAGACAAAGATAATTAAACGATTCGCGCTTGAAGGGTTTAGTGAGAATGTCGGCGATGTAATCTTCAGAAGAGACCTTTTCGATGGAGATGTTTCCTTTTTGGACATTTTCCCGAAGGAAATGGTGACCGTATCTCGATGTGTTTTGTCCGCAAGCGAAGAAAAAATAAAGAAAGAAAAGAACAAACAAAGATGGAAATGACGAGCTTGACAATGTCAAGATGAATGGTGGTTAGCGTACGATGAACTACATCCACGAAGTTATGTAGCTCTTCTCGGGCATTGCGAATGTTCATAGAACAATCACACGATGAGGTTGTCTCAGGGTGGTAGCGAAAATGGTGAATGAAAGAAATTTACCATCTATATAGTTGTAGAGGCGTGATTGAGTGAGAGGGTAGAGGTGTGATCACAATTTTCCAAAATACAAAGAATGTTCTCGTTGAGGAAAAAAATGTTTTTTGTTAAAGAAAAAGAATGTTTTCGTCGAAGAGAAAAGGAGAGTGTTTTAACTTATGTTGTTAAAAGTCTTGAATATGGATTTTCGAATAACACCTTTAACGTTTGTGATCGCGAGTTAAAGATACTTGGATATTTCGGATGAAACATTTAAGTTGTCAAACCTACTTTGAGGTGGATTAGATTTGTATCTAACCTCCCCTTAAGAAAAGAGTGGATCATTTGGAAGAAGAAAACGAGATGATGATTAAGGGAATGTGTGAGTGAAGACTCTAGGATATTTAAGACCATTTTACGATGCTTTTGACTTTTTAGGTTTGTGACACAGACACGAAGAAAAATATTCTAGAGTGAGAAAATATATACCTAGATGCATAAGACATATAGATATAAGCATGCAAGTTTATCTAAGCATTGATGAAGTTTCATTTTATACACTTTTTCGGGGTCATTTAACCCCCTAAATCATGCAAATATGCCTAGATTATGTGCTTAATCGTTTGTTTTTGTGTTTTTATCATTTGGATGGCTTTTAGAGGAAATACATATGACTTGGGCTTATTTGGAGAAGAAACGGACAAGACTATGACTCTACACCGAGGTCTCTTAAAGAATTATGTACAGTGCCTAGAGACGGCGTCGTAATTCCTCGCGACGCCGTCATATCTTACAAGCGATGGCGTCAGAACGTAGCTGCCTCAAAAGAAACCCAGAAGATTCTACGAAGCGACGGCGTCAGAAACCTTGCGACGCCGTCGCGACTTCTTTTTCTATATATACCCACATTTTTTAGGGTTTTTAAGTGTGTAAGTTTCGGGATCTAAACCCTAGTTTTAGAAGACGAATTTGGCTGCTACTTAGGCCGTTTTTAGGGTGTCAAAACCCTTTTATATCTGCCATTAACTCATGTTCTAATTAAGTGAGATCCTTTATCTTTTATCATTTAATATGTCTATGTGTTGTTTGATTGATTTATGTTCTTTACTTCCTTATAATATGTCTGGCTAGATCCATTAGTATTTACTTATGATTGCATGAAACTTATTATGTAGATCTTTATTATGTTGCTTTTTGTGATGGATGTGCGCGTTAGGATTTAGAAAACCAACCATAAGATATTAAATTGGCATAAACGTCTAGGGAAACACGAGTATGTAGAAAGGATACCATCGGTAGCAGTCTTCGTACTACCTTACCCCTAATATGGTTAATCCCTCTTAAGTGTTTTAATGCATGTAATATACTCTTAGGGGCCTTGTAATAGTCTTCATACTACCTTACTTGTGCGTTGCCTTAATGGAATATTACATAGACGGCGCATTCGTGTAATTCGTTCATGACTTAGGAAATACTTACACAGATCATTACAAGGGTGACAAAGCAACATAATTTGGAGAAATATAATAAGGAGTAATGCATGATTAAGTAAATACGTTTGTTTACCATATAGTTATCACCAATGTAGTTTAGATTTATTTTATTATTATTAGTTTAATTAGCTAAAAAAACCAACCAATCTCTCAAACTATGATTTTATTTGCTTTTATAAAAACATAAAAATACAAAAAGAATCTTCTCTCAACCCCTTAGACCTTTTTAGATTCTGTTCAAGCCTTCCCAAGCTATTTCCCTAGAGAACGATAACAACCCCGAGTCTTGCCTTACTACACTACAACGATTAGGTACTCTGCCTAGGGACTGCAAGACTCAGCAATGACATCCTGATGTTCCAACAACATCAAGGAGAGTCTCTTTCTGAAGCATGGACTCGTTTCAAGGACTTACTTAAAAAATCCCCTCATCATGGCATCGACCTTTGGTTCCAAGTCCAAATCTTTTATGACCATGTCAATCCTGCCATAAGACGAACCATCGATCAATCGGCCGGTGGTAAGCTTCATGACAGAAACACCAAAGAATCCTGGCCACTATTAGAGGACCTAGCCCTCTATGACAACGAGAGTTGGAATGGCCCAAAGGACTTCGCTAAATCGGTCAAGGCAATCTCTTTGCCTCAAGATGTCCCGAGTACATCTGACCGTTGTCTCATCGAGCTCGAAAATCAAGTCCAACGCTTGATGGAAGCTCATCTTGCTCCTAAGCAATATGTTCAAGTAAACAAAATCACTTCTTCATGTGAAATCTGCAGTGGTCTCCACGACACTCAATATTGCATGGAAAATCCTGAGCAAGCTTTTGTTGAATACGCATCCTCGCGTAACAACAAAGTGGGAGGTAAGCAGTTCACTACAAACCAAGGACCAAGAAGCTTCAGCGAAGCCACTAATGCTTGGAAGGATAAGCCAAACTTTAACTAGGTACGAGCTCAAACCTTCACAAGTCCACAAAAGGGGTCATTCTCCACCTACTCCTCTAGTTACCAAACGAAGCTCAAGAGAAATTTGAATGACTTTGACTCTCGTTAAGAGAGACGGCTATCTAGCTTTGAGACTCAATTCGGGAAACAATAAGATGATGTAATCAATAAAATTAATATTCTCTAGAAAGCCATTTTTGAAAAGTTAAATGACACGCCCACTCGTGACGCTGCAGAAAACTCCATGGCTTACATGAATGTCGCATCTGTTGACCATCACAAGAAGGAAGAACTTCGAAGCAAGGGAATCAATAGCCCATCAAAATTACTCTCCCTAAAATATTTATCCCAAGCATCCTTGGAGGAACAAAACAGGAACCCCTCATCCCCAAAACGCGTTCATTTCATCAATTCAATCATTATTCTAAACAAAGAAAGCGAAGCAAGGGAGGAGGAGAACGTGAGGCCTAATATAGCCATGGGAAAAACCATGACGTAACTATTAAAGCTAATGAGGAAGTTGAGGAGGAAAGTAAAGAGGAGCTCGAGGAAGAGACTAAAGAAGAAACTGAAGAGGAGGAGGATGACGACTCAGAATACTTCGACACTTTTCCCACAGTTGACGAGCTAAGATATCATGAATGGATTTTGAAGAACCCTCGACCCCCATGGGTTAACGCTAAGATAAAAACAAGAAACATGGAGAACATAAAAATTAAGTGCATGGTCGGCCAATTCCCCAAGAAGCAAGCTTACACTGACCTAGAATCACCAATCAATGTGATGTCCAAGCTCAATTACTACTGGATCATGAGTGAAGGATTAAAACCAAGAAAGAAACCATCAAATCCTGAGAAAATCAGAAATTTTGTAGGAAGGGTTAAAGGGTTGAAGGTTTTTGTAAGGAACTTCACTTACGAATGCGATTTTGTCGTATTGGAAGACACCACAAGTGTCATTGACCATTACTTGGGGGGGATGGTATTAGGAAGACCATTTGTAAAGGAAACTAGGCTTGTCTACGATAAAGATGAAGGGACAGTGATGTTAAAAAAAGTAGGAGAAAAGATCATAATCAAGATGCCTCACAAAATGGAAATGTTTGAGCACATAGATAAAGATATCCTAAAAACAGACAACATACCGTCATTCATCATGACTGGCGACGATGGTAACCAGAAAAATACCTACTACTAAGACAGTCTAAATCTAGGGCCCGCTTATCGGCGTGACAAAAGCGTAACTTGGGCAATTCGAAGCATAATCAAGATAAAGAGTAGGAAAGATGAAGGAGGAGTCACGTAAGGACGTGTGACTCTGAGTCTAGCTACAAGACTCGTTAAATAAAAAAGCGCTTTTTGGAAGGCAACCCAATATTTAGTTTCTCGCATTTAGGAGTGTCTTGTGTTTTAACTCTTTATCGTTTATTCTTATATGTTTGAATCATATGTGATCATGCTTTGCTTTGTTTTTAACTTCGTCTTAAATGCAATCAAATGTATTTTGCATCAAATAAGTGTAGGGGAAAATATCTGGTTTATAAGAACCATTTCAAACATATAAAATAAATTGTTTAGATTAATTCGCGTCAGTTTCGATTCATATGATTGTAATGATTAATCTCAGGTTTTATGCAGCGTTTTACACAAGGAATAACTAATAGAATCGCGTGAAGGAAATTTTTCAAGAAAAACGAATGTGAAATTTTCACAGTGGCTGGAGACGGCGTCAGGAATTCTCCTAACGGCGTCGCGCCTCCAGTTTTGTGTAAATTCGAAAATTTTCTATTATTTTCGAAAAAATGACTTGTACAATATCCAAAATTTGTAATTTTCTTATAAGCTTGCAGAAACCTTAATTATATCATCACATTCATCCTATTTTTTCTTCTTTCATAGAGTCAACCCTAAAAGTTTTGTTGTATATATCATTATCCCGCCGATTTTACGCCTAGTATAGTTGTCTTTGTCTTTGATTTACAGGTTATATTTGATGAGAAGAAACCCGAAAGTTCTTAGGAAAATTCAGGAAGATGATTCTTGGAGGACGATTTACCCAGTTATTGCATGTTTCTTCTCTATTATCGAGCAAACCAGGGGAGTACTAGTTTATTTTACTTGTTTTCTTTTCCCTTTATTCGTTTCATGGGTACTTTTAAGAACATTGGGGACAATGTTCAACTTAAGTGTAGGGGAAATAAGCCTTAGAAACTATTCCTTCAATTGTCATTTGCTTTGTCCTTAAAATGATGTATAATATACCGAAACATAGCGTAGACGGTAATTTTGACCCAAAATTTTAAAAAAATTATGACACATACCGTCGAAAACCGAGTATTATTAGCGTCTCATAGATAGGAGTTATATGACTAGCACAAAAACTCTCAAAATTCCACCCCAAAAATATGAGGCTCGCCTTTAGATCTATAGAAATTCGGGTATCTATTTTTGATACCCAAGATAATTTTACCTTTAGCTTTCTCGAGTTAAGGAGTGAGCCATCATGTGTATCTATTCCATCGTTATGGATGTGTATATGTAGTTTCATCACCTTTTCTGGAGAATTGGTATCGGTTTAAAATTATATGAGTGTACCGGTAGTGTATTAAATTCTAGAACTTATTTTTGTGATGCATCTCGAGACCGTATAGTGAGTATTAGGATTTGCTAGATAAGAAGCACTAGGATTAACCCATGTTTTAAACTTGTAATTGTTTTGATGGTCACCTCCATCATATAACTATCCAACACCTTGCCATGCACTCTTTTTAGTACATGATACCCATTGATGACATCAAATAACGTCTATTTTATAGCATCATTTATCCCATGTTATTAACCCATTTTGTATAGTTATTG
>BQNB010171582.1:0-13549 GCA_026074375.1 Tanacetum coccineum | reverse complement strand
GTGCTCTTCCGTTTCCCGTGTTCGTGTTTGCCCGTTTTTGACTGTTTTCTTATGATTTTTGATATATCCGTACCTGCACACACAAAACATAAAAACAAGCATATGTTTGCCATTTTTAGTCTGTTTTGGGCTTAATTGGGTCATTTTAGGTATAAACGAATATGTGTATTTTACACTTATCAAATACCTGCACACACAAAACAAGCATATCTTTGCCATTTTTAGTCTGTTTTGGGCTAAATTGGGTCATTTTAGGTATAAACGAATATGTGTATTTTACACTTATCAAATACGTAAAGTCATTAATTATCTTCTTAATAATTGTATAACACTTGATTGATGTAAACCTTAATTTATTTGATGGCCGTTTACGTTAAATGATTATTTCTAGTCTACACGATTTAGCTTAAAAGTTAAATTAAAAGTAAACGCTCATCGGACTAAAATAAATAGTGACGAATAATAGGAGTCGTAAAATGACCTGAAATTGAGAAATGTTACAGGTTCATTCCACCTAGGGATCATAGGATAAACAAGGACGGCTTTCAAAGTTTAGTGTTGCCTCAGACAATTGTAATAATATATTGCACTAAAGGGCAAGTTAAAAGCTAACTGGGTTAATTCAGTAATAGTATACCTTCTATCCTAGCATTTCATTTCTTTTCTTCCTAATTATTTTACAAAATCATTTAATATCTCTTTTATTTTTCAACGTCTTACTTCATTAATAAGCTACTCTTGGGAACGACATCGGATTTACCAATCCTACATTACACACGACCGGGTTCTCTGCTTGTTAGTGCGTTGTAGACCATAGGTGAAAAGAGTTTTATAAATTTAAAACTTGGTAAATAATATTTAAAAGAAAATACGCATTAATTTTCAGGTCTTAATTAATTTTGGTGTTACAATTTTGACTTCATAAAAGGGATAAAGTGTGTGCTTCGAGACTGGAATGCTTCCTAAGTGAGTCGATGTTAATGTTATCATCCCTTCCCACAGAGTATCCTAAATGAAAAAGTAGGTCTTTAAGAAGACTAGTGCATTAATTCTTATCAGTCTCAGGGGTGTCTGTTTAGGAGGGAGTTGAGAAGACAAATGAGAAGCGGATTCAAAAAACTTTGACATGACCAAAAGTGCAAGAAAATGAAGCTTTTTCAAGGCATGCAGCTAATTCAGAAACTTCAAGATGACAAGAAGCGTATGAAGAAAGATTTTGAAGACGTATCAGGAAGTTATGAGCAGAAATCTAATCAAGACCGGGATATTCGATAAAGAAAACTTCTAAGTCATCCTCAGCAGTATATTACAGTGTGTTCGTCTACAAGCTGAAGAAATAAAGCTGAAGTATTCAAGTAAATCAAGATCATTAAAGACTATCTCAAGGAATACTAGACTTCATTCTTATCTTTTTATTTTATTTTTTTATTTTATTTTTGCTTGTAGGAAACATTGTAACCAATTCACGTGTGACACCATCTTGGAGGGAGATTTTTAGCCTTACTATTTTGTAAAGTTGGCGTTTTACACGTGAATTGGACTAGACTTAGACAGAGGTTATTTATGTAAACTAGGAATAGTTTGCTTTTTCTTTCTAGTATAAATATCCCTCATGGCTCTCCACGAGGGGTGTTGGTGAAATCGTTTGTGTATCATTTTCATTTTAATCTAATAAACACATATGTTCTCCACCCTCTCTCTACTTTCTCTCACTAAAAACACAATGATATGTCTTATGTTCTTTGATCATCCAAGACCTCCCGAAGGTGGTTTTGATTCACGTAATATTTTTAAAAATTATTTTTGGCATATGTTAACGGAGAGTATCTTTACAATGATTGAAAACTTTCAAAGATCAAAATTTTCTTATTCATATGTGTTTAGTGAGAATGATGAAAAATAGAAAGAGAGATTTGTAAGAAAAAATATAAAGAGAGAATTAAGAAATCGTATACTTTAAAAAATGAAAGTATATGTCATGTGCTTCAAAAGCAAAAATAGCATATAGAAAGAAAAAGAGAAAGGTATGCAAAAAAAATTCCACCGCATACGAAAACAGAAAGAGTGCTTGTTCTAAATTCTCTTGATTTATCAACATCTCATGATAAGATTTTAGATTTTCATCATGGTCTTTACGAACATTCTTTCTAAAGGAATTGATTAAGTTGCTCGTGTGATTTATGTAACACCCTCAAATCTGAGTATGCAGCGGAATGTTGAATATCCGAGGCGTTACATTATTGGGTCAATAGCACAAGATCTGAGAACGACTACTAAACGTGTCGTTTGAAAAAGATACATTGGATTAACAAAATACTTGTTTGTTACATAAGCTCATGGCTTCAAATAGTTCAACAGTATAGATAAAGATTTCGGTTTATAACAATTGTCCCCAAAGTGTAATAAGACCCCAAATCTTAAGTGTTGACTCTTCAATTATTGACTCCCAATGTATCATCGCACCTCGTGCCTTATTGACCTGAAAAACATGCTTAAAACGTCAACATAAAGTTGGTGAATTCATAGGTTTATGTAAATCAATGGTAGGACCGCAAGATTTTCCAAGTGTATGATTAAGCAACAGATGCAAACATCATAAAAAAAATAGTTACGTTTCCTAAGCTCATGACACCGAAGCTAGACATGTATGAATGCAAATATAAATTTGCCCCAAGTGTCCGTGAATGATGTGCTAACCCTGCAACATCCCAAGTTCGACATGGTATGCGTTCGTTCCCGGTGATAGCTAATCACCCGAACGGGGATCGTCAATCCCTAATAGATCTATCCATAACATTCGCGCCCGCACAATGTAATTCCCCAACCAACACCTATGCAATTACCATTTCATGAATCATGTACAAAAAGGGGTTTAGGTAACTTAAGCAAACACGTAATCCTGGCAAAAAAGTACACTTGCGTCCAGTTTGTAAAACAAAGCATGAATATCACCCCAAGGAGTCAATCATTTAAGATAGTTGTAAAGCGATGGGCTATGAACTCACCTTAGCTGGTAGTTCTCTGAATGATAACAAATATCCAAGTAAGCAGTGGATCACACCGTTAAGCACCTAAGCAAGTACGGTCAAGTCTTAGTTTACACAGTTAAACTAATGACTCATTGTATAAACTAAATCCCATTCAGTTTATAATATAGCCGTGATCACTAGTGCGTATGCACAATATAAAAAGTAATATAACTGGTCGATTGGTTCTCAGAACGTGAAATCATTATAATAATTATCTTTATTTATAAATTGTATCAAATAGTTCGATGTCCGAATATCTAAATGTTCGACCGACGCGTTAAATGTTTCACTTTCGTTTCATAAACGTACCCGTAGGTTTTTAGTCATTACCTTTTAGTCCTTAGGTGTATAAACATATACTTTTTATATTTTTTAAACTTTCAGACACGAAAGTGTCATAACTAGTCCTTTACCTTTACGAATTTATAACTTATATCCTTATAGTTTTAAAATCATCCAAACAGTCCCTGGGGAGTATATTTAGTATTTCCGAAAAAACCAAATAACCCCTTAGATTCGAAACTACATTTTTAGTCCCTTGATTGTGAAAATGCAATTTTAATCAATTAAATCCCGACAATGGCATTTAGGCCTATTTGAGTCACGCAGATATAATAAGCCAACAAAAATTATTTCGGCTCAAAATAAGCTATCCGAGCTTATTTTTGGCTTAACGGGCCTTATTGGGCCCGTTAAGGTCCGTTTAGCTTTTTAGAGGTCCGTTATAGATTTAATAAGTCTAAGTATCGTTAATAAGCTCATATGGGACTGTTAAGCTTAAAATAAGCTCGGTGAGCTTATTGAAGCTTATTTCCGAGCTTATTGGATTAACGAGGCCTCCAATAGCTTTACCCGAATAGAACCTTATTGGTTTCTTAGGCATTTTAGCTTATTTCCCATTTGTTTCACTTAGCTTAATCTGTTTCATTTTTCAGCTTATTTAAAATAAGCAAATAAGCTCTTCTATTGGGCCGGTTTGGGCTCGTTATGGGCCCGATAGGGATTGAGGGTGTTTCGTTGGGTCCATTAGGGTCCGTTATGCTCATCTAGGTCTAATAAGCACCTTGGGGGTCGGTTTGCTTATTTAGCTTGTTCGATAAGCTAATAAGCAAACGGTTGGGCCTATTGGGCCCGGTAGTGACCCGATAAGGGTTTTAAGAGTTGGGCCCTAATTCCCTTGGGTCCAATGACCTTTCTATGATTTCTAGAAGGCTTTTCGACTGCTTAAGTTCTCGAATAAGCTGTGGGGGCTTATTAGTGGCGTAGGGCTTATCTTATGGACTCGGTAATGGGCTTGAAAAGCCCGGTAAGGGTCCGTTTGGTCTTAAAAGAAATACGAAAGGTTCCTCTAGGCCCTTAAGTCCATGTCAAGCTCGTTAAGTCGTATAAGCACACGAATAAGCTTTCTAGCTTATTGTGGCTTATGAGCTCACATTGGGCTCGCGAAAGGGCTAGTAGGTCCATTAAGGGTTCGGTTGGGTTCCTAAACAAGACGGGAGCCCTAGGTGAATCAAAATAAGCACTTCCCTTTATGTTTAGCCCGAGTGGCTTATTAATAAGCCGCGACTTATTAATAAGTCCTCGTTGGGCCTTGTGGGGCTTGACCCGTGAGCTTGCTTGGATTTTGAAAGATCCCTAGTGGCCCGATACCCTTTTAGTAACATGTAGGACTCGAAATTGCTTGCCCTAGTTATATGTCATGTGACCAACTCATTTACACGTTGCGTTTTTACATGCAAGTGTTCGTTTATCTCGTATACACGCACCCAAGTCATGTTGTTGCATTTTTGGCAAATGTTTACGTATAGATTTTCATATAATTCGAATATACCAAGTGATTATCGCATGAGTTGCTTTCCTTGTATTTTAAACGATACGTTAAGTCTTGACTCGTAACTTAACTTGTTTTATACATGCTGCGAATGCTTTCACCACACAAAAGGAAAACATAAGCTACACTAGGCACGCACCCTTCCTATATAATGCGACGTACATTTAATAAATTCAAAAAGGGGAAAAGAAACGTGAAAGATATTTTTTGGGGGGTACTAATGAACGTAAAGTGTCGTTGTGACTTACAAGGATCCTATGGCTTTGTGATGGAGGAGTGGGCGCGTAGTGTACCAATCCCCAGCTCGTATAACCCTTGTGTGACAACCTTAATGCTTTATATGCTTGGCGAATAATGAAGTGAAGGGTGTTTGCTCGCGGTTTGTATCCCGAACAAGAGAGGAGTGTTTGAGTGTTTGTAAGTTTAAGAAAAGGTCTAAGTGTATGTGTAGGAGCTTATTTATAGGCAAGTGAGTTTAGTTACATCTCCTAGTCCACAACAAAACCAAACCGTGCCCTTAGGAGGTGGTTTCGAGACTTGCTAGTTAACCTCACATGGTTTTAAGTTAAACCACTTAGTACAAGTTTTAATGAGTTAGTTGTGGTACAAGATTTAGTTAGCTAGGCAAATCTTATGATTCTTGTGTTTTCTTATGGCTAGATCGCGGCACAAAGGAAGAAAAGAAGCCATAGGTTAATATCCATTGTGTCATAGTTCATTAGGGAACCATTAGGACAAGATTTAATTACCTAGCCTAAGTACATGTACCTTTTAAGGATCATTAGGAAGATTTGTGCTAGCTAATGTCCACATGTGTCCGATTTGATGGTGGTTTCACTTGTCCTTATTCGACTTTGAGAAGTGATATAAACACCAGGACTTGATGTAATTTTTGTGTTAAGGCTTTTAAAGTGAGCATTGTTTTGAGTTTAGGTATGCTAAGGTATTTTCTGGGTGCGTCTAAATGTATTTTGTCGCGAAACTAACCCTTTTACGAGGACCAATAAAAAAAAATACGCGAATACATATATCTTCAAAATAATTATTTTTCTGTACTTTGTTATGGTAAACCCTTAATTTACTTGGTGAACCGTTACTCATTGATTATATCTAGTCTACGCGGTTAGCTTCAAAAGTAAAATTTAGAAGTAAAACGCGTATCGCACTAAATAAATAGTGATCAGTAATATAGTCCGTACAATTACACGAAAATGAGAAATGTTTACAAATATGTGAATATCTTTCCAGTAGGAACCCACCTAAGACCAACTGTCTTGAAAATTTTACCCGTTGGTTTCCACCTAAGACAAGATCTAGGAGTCATTGTTTTCTCATGGACAACGGAAGTCTTTTTGATTGAAGACCTGTGTCTTTTGATGTGATCGTCTTTCTGGTTTTTCTTTCAACACTTGTTTTGCTCCTACGGTTGAATCTTGTTGTTGTCTATGAGATGGAACCTTAGTCACGTGATTTGACTTCATACAGGAAAATTTTTACACATGATCATGATTGGCATTAAAGACACATTTCTTGACATGTTGACAAACCAAATGTTTGATCAAAAAACTTCTAGAATTCCTATAGTGTTTCGCTAGTGGGCACAGTCTTTGTCGTGACGCCGACACTCCTTAGATGCAGGCCAATTCCTAGACTTTTGGTTATTGATCCTAGGTTTTGGTTTGCTACTATTTGCTGTGCTTTGTGATCTAGCAGAAGGCATCACACTAGGTTCTAAATTCCTACAGCTTTCTTGTGTCTTTTTCTTAGCTTCCTCTAGGTAGTAATTATGAACCATGTCATTTGAGCTATACCTAGATGAGCTAGGTGCAATCATGTATGTAGTTTTGCACATAGATCTCTTTCTTAGGCAAATAATGTGTAGAGACTGGTTTGACAAATCGTTTATTGAGTATCAACAGGAGGCAACCGTTGCTTGAAATTTCTAGGTCGTTCAGACTTAAACGCCGTCGGTTGTCTAACAACTGATTTTTCTACGTGTTGTAAAGCCTGTTTCCCTAAATTGACGATTTGCAAACTTAGTATTCACTGACTATTTCCTGTTAATTCCTTACTCATTTTTTAATGCTGCAATTGCAACTACCCTTTTTCCTGAAGTTTGAGCTTGAAATCATCATCATTTGCAATCAAAGAAATGTGTGTTCTAAGTTCTTAGCTCTCGTGTCTTGATACAATCATACATTTCTTGTACTGCTTTTCAAAGTCCTCATTTTCCATAAGTAACAGGGCCACTTTATGTTCCAATTCGATGTTTTATTGTTATCAATTACAATACTATGTCATGTTAACTTTGGCTTTCAATAGCTTTTTTACTTTTCGAAAATTGACCAAGTGACCCTTCTTTTAAAACTTGATATTTGAGTCAAGATTAACACAATGTGCTTCATTCTTAAAAATCTTTTGAAATTGGGCAACGGTTCTTTTGAGACGAAGAATTTCAGATTCTAGGATTGAATTTGAGAGTATCAGTTGTAGGTTAACAGTTGATTTATCAGACAAAAGGACATGTGTCATGACAGTTCCTCCATTCTGGTCAACCTCTCCTTCATTATTGAATTCAGGTTGCTCAGTATGCTGTTGTCCTATAGCAAAGACATTGATTTCAGCAGTCGTTTGTACCTCAGCCATTGGCTCTTCATCATATATGGGTCTGATATCTGCATCATCAGCATGTGCATCATTCCCTGATCTGCTGCTTGTATCCTGCTCTTTGGATTCTGTCCCAATGCTTTCTGTGTTAACCAAACTAGCATCCACTGCTTTTCCCGTATCAACCTTATCCTCTGCTGTCTGAATCTGTCTTTCATTCACCCAGCTGTCATACTCTCGTTTATGCTGTGCTCTTTCATCAATCGACTTCTTAACAGATTCCATGTGTTGGATCAGTGTGTCACGGAATTCTGGAATTTCGAGTCGAGTGTATTGTAGGAATTTGTTGCGTATCATGTCAACATATTCATCATCCAAATAAATCCGTGACTTGATGAACATCTGAAACTGTGTCTCGAGTACTTTAAAAGAAGCTATGGATCCAATCTCTTGAAATTCTTCTTGACAAGTTCGCTTTCTAATTGATCCACGTATAGAACATTTTGCCTATAAAAGATTCAACATCTTGACAAAGAGTGTTGCAAATGCACGTTTGAATCCAACTCCGATTCGATTTCCTTTTAAGTTGTCTGTTGAAAGATCTTGAGGTGTGAATAAGTTTTCTAAAAGATACCATTGCAACTGCTTTTTTTGCTTTGTCTGAATTGTTGCAATTTGTTGGTCTTCGAATTAGATACACGAAGATAAAGTATCTTTCGTTTCCATTTTACTGTATAATGTGAATGTGAAAATGATTGGGTAAGGAACTAAGCAGGTAAAGTGATTGTTGTTGTTGTGGAAAACTATTTTACGGGATTTTACAAGTCTTGACTAAACCGAGAAAATACAAGAGTATTTCGCGGGATTTTACTAAATCAAGAAAACCGTAAATAGAATTATTGTTGTTGAAATCGTTGTTGTTGTTGAAGAATTTGAACTTTTGTTAACGATTTGTGAGCTTAAAACGATGAACGGGGAAATTTCTTACAACAAAAGGGCTAAAATTGAAAATTTTAAAAACTAAAATGTTAACTAACAAAATAACAAATATTAAAAGTTTTAAAAATGAAAAGAAAAAATGAAAAAGTTTGAAAGTAAAAGGTTATTTTTAATCTTTCTTAAAAACAAAGGTTTAATTGTAAACAAGTTAAAATATAAATGAAAAAATAAAAACTATTTTAAAGTTGAGGGGCCGCATGTGCCATTTTCAAATTCTTGGTATTTAATAGAAAATTCCCTCCAAATTTTTCTTCGTCTTTCTTAGAAGTTTTATAAAAAATTCACCGAATATAAATTTGATCTCGCGGAGTCGTACGGTTATCGTCGGTAAAAAATAAATATATCACGTTGATCGAAACGATGTCACGAACACGATGATGTATGTCTTAAGTCCCGTCGTTTAACGTCACTCGAATCCGAAAAACCGAAACTTTGTTAAAAACGTGAAGAAACTCGTTCAATCTAGAAGAGAATCGAAAATTTTGTTCTTGTTTGTGATGTAGTTCGGTTCAAGCTAAAGAAACACTCGTTCGGTCCTTGAGTTTTTCCGCTCGTTCGATCCTTGAGCTTTTCACTCGTTCGATCCTTGAGCTTTTCCGCTCGTTCGATCCTTGAGTTTTTCTGCTCGTTCGATCCTTGAGCTTTTCACTCGTTCGATCCTTGAGGTTTTCCGCTCGTTCGATCCTTGAGGTTTTCCGCTCGTTCGATCCTTGAGCTTTTCACTCGTTCGATCCTCGAAAAGACTACTCGTTCGATCCTCGAAGGAATTACTCGTTCGATCCTCGAAGGAATTACTCGTTCGATCCTCTAGGGAAAATCTAGTTCGGTCCAAGCTAAGAAACCCTCGTTCGGTCCAACTAAAATCACTCGATCGATTCTAATGGAAAAAGTAAACTCGTTCGATCCAAGTGAAAAAGTCCCTCGTTAGGTCCAAACTGAGATCCTCGATCGGTCCTCTGTTTAGAAACAGTTTTTTTTTTTTTATAACCTACTTGTGAGACAAAATCGGCACACTTGTTGATATTATTATTACAAACATTACCTGTATAAAAGAGGCCCACTCAAAATAAAGAGTAATATGCAAAAAAAAACGAAACAGTAGTAAAAAACAAGGCACGTGATCCCAAAGAAACGTCTATAATCCCAAAATAAACTTTAAATCACCACAACTGGACCACTAAACCCACCCTTGGCGAATGATACCAAATGTCTGAACCCAATATCACATTTCACTTCATATATCTGGAAAACAAGAAAAATAAGATGAGAAGAATTGGAAGAATTGTAGAGAGAAATAAAAGAGGTGGAAGGTTTACACATACACTCAAATGAGAAAAATGGTAACCAACCCCCTCTCCATACTTGGAGAGGGGTATTTATACTTAATACCAAGAGGCTTTCATGCCTTGGTATTTCTACGGGCCGGGCTCGGGATTACTTGGGCTTGTCGCCGAATACAAAAACTGAGACCGGATAGATACATTTACGAGCCCGTTACCCGTGTACTGAAATTCCAAAATCTGTAAAACACTGGACAAATCCATTTTCTACCAAACGGTGAACTGAAACAACACCTCTAGTTATAGAAGGTGCATAATGACAATTGTCTAAACAAATCACAAGGTCATTAGGTAAAACTAAGTCAAAACTTCCAATAGCTTCTACTTGTTTCAGCTTTTCTTACTCCTCCAAGACCATGTTTTGTGTTACAAATATGAGTACCACAACTAGTGTCATACACCCAGGATTTAGTAGGAAAAGAAAATAATTCTATTATGAAGACATCTGAAGAACTGGCAGTGCCAACTTGCTTCTTCTTCTTAATCAACTCAGCAAGGTAAGCAGGACAATTCCTCTTACAATGACCTACCTCCTTGCAGTGGTGGCAGGCATCATCCTTAGCTGGGCGCTCCATAGCAGTAGGCTTAGGGTTTTTAGGCTGAGGGATATAAACCTTCTTATCCTTTCCCTTGCCTTTAACCTTATTCTTGCCTTTTGCATTAAGCGATTTCTTATTGGCCTTCTGGATTTTACCACTTTTAATCATCATTACTTGTGGTGTTTCAGCCTTTTTAGGTAAACCTTTTTCATACTCAATGAGCATAGCATGTAGTTCACCAACTGTCTTCCCCATGTTATGCTTATTGTAGTGAGGCCATTCAAGATTAAACCAACACTTAAGCTCTTGTGGGAGCACATAACCAAGACATTCCAGTTCCACATAATTCTTCATCTAATGACATATGGGCCAACTGGTTTTCCCTCATCCTGTTAGCAAGCATGGAAAGTTTGGATCAGGTCAAACCACTCCACTCCAGCTTGTTTCTTAAACATGGATTTGAGCTCCTGAAGCATTTCATAATGTGAGGAATTTTCGAATTGTCTTTAAAGTTCAGGAGTCATACTTTCGAGCATAAGACAAGCCACCTCATTATGAATCATATACCGTATTCCACTGCACAAGTACTCAGAATCGGTAGGTGAAGCAGGGAAAATAGGCAGATCAATGACAAACAATTTTCTTTTCAACTCTCAAGACTAACATAAGTTGACAAAACCAGTTATTGAAATTGTTTTCAGATATTTCAAACATCGACCTAAAAGCCGAATGGTTTATGTTTTAGACAGGTAGTGCCATTTACAAGCATAGTAAAGTTCAAGAATTAGTATTTTCAATAATACTCCTTGAATAAAATTAATTACCCATGTTTATTTTTAGAAGGTAATTAACAATTGATAATTCACAACGATTGATAATTCCTAAACTATATGGGACTTACTTTATTACAATATTATCTAGTAAGCATGTTTCATCCCATCTATGCCTCGTGTTAACAGGTCTAACCACAACAACACTAAGTCGTCCAATTTTGAAAACAGTAATTATGTAACACTCACCGTCTCACAGAAAAGCATATAATTACCTTGTGATTGCAAATCAACACATGTCTCACACATAGGTAAAGAGCAATCTACAAGTGTTTTACAAATTGGATGGCAATAACTTAGTTGAAAAAGGGTATTTTATTTCACGTGTCAAATATGTACGAAGAAGCATATGCATACATCTTCGTAACATTTATTTTAATAAAAACTTTTACTCAATTAAGTTATTATTACGGTATCACCTATTATCATCGTATCGTATCTTATATATAAATAGTGAGACCTTAAAATAGACGATTCAACGTGTTTCAAAATTTAAAGAGTTATGTCGTTTTTCAGAAAAATTAACACTGTAGTGACAAGCCATGGTTCATGGTAACTCCAATCGAACGCACAAAGAAGCGAAGAATCAGGTCAGCACAAAGCATATTAAAATCCTGAATTCTTTAGGAATGTTGACCACTCTGCCTTAAACTTCTCTCGTAGTTTGTTCTAGTGAATGAGCCGTACTTCCCATGCGTCCGTAGCGTCTAGTTTATTTATCTTAAAAAACTTTAATTTTTGGAAACACATTATGAACTATAAATTGCTAGTCTATACATGGAAGATTTTATATCGGATGTAAGCCGAATCCACTTTTGACTTTTTGCATTTTATAGTTCACAATAAATCTTATTTCTATAATCATTAGTCATGTTTATATTTGTTTTCCAAAAACCCTTTTATTTTCTCACAAGTCAAGAACTAAAATAAAACATATAAACATCAACTAAACTAAATAACATTTATTTAAACACACTTAACAATTAAGGCATGCAAACGTTAAATATGATCCTAATTATCTAATAATTAAAACATGCATATATTCATATAAGGCTCCTTCGTCCTATAAACTCCGGCCACATCCATCGACAAAATCGATTGCATAAGCCTTATACAAATATACACCACATAGCACATAAATCTTTTAACTATTTTAGGCCCCATCGATTCAATAATAAGGGTCTTCCCGAATTCTTGAATCATGGATCTTACCAATTAAGAAAATATTTAAAATTATGCGAATCTTGATCATATTTAAACTAAATCTTTTAACTAATTAACAAGATTTAAATATCTAATATCAATCCATGATAAATTTGCATGATTTTATCATGGATCTTTATTAACAATTAACTAAAAACTTAAAACAATTAACAATTAATTAAGTTTTATATAAAATTGCATACAACCTAGATTTCGTCTAATTAATTTTATTAACCTTCAAGATCAAATCTTTTTAACAAAAAACACCCACCGGGGCATTAAAATTAATCATGAAACCCTAATTTGTCCAATTTTATTCCTTGTAATTAAAGATTCTACACGATGGCTCGTGATGCCACTGTTGGGTTTTAAGATCTAATTAACTAATTAATTAACACGAGTACGCAGCGGAATTAAAGATCACATGTAGAACACATTAATTAACAAGGATAGAAGATGTATACCTTTTAGCACGAAACGATACACCGTTAAAAGGTAACCGTTAACACCGTCTTCTATATACGCGTGTGTATAATAACCACGCGCAAAACCTCCAAGATCTAAAGTAAGATCTCTCTAAGCTTCCACACACAATACGTTCTTAGCAAACAATGAAGTATGCTAGTACTAATAGTGTTTTAGTAAACGAACACCGCAACACTTGAATCTAATCAACACGCGAGAAGGGAGAAAACCAAACCCTAAGGGGTGTTGGTTTCGGTCGAACAACAAAGGAAGAAGAGAGGGAGAGATTTAGGGATTTTTCACAAAACACACACCTCATAATGAACCTCAAGTCCTCCTTATATAGCCTACAAATCTTGGAGAATAAGCAAGCAAGCCCAAACCCATATGGGTTCTGGGTTTCGGCCGTGTAAAGGGAAAGGGGAAAGATCCCCACTTTCCTTTTTCCCGTTTTGCATATTAGTCCTTAATGTTTAACTATTAATCATATAACTAATATATTTATTTATCGTTTACTTAAAACAATATTTAAACATTGTTTACGTATTAACGTGTGCGTCCCCTTAGGCTCGAATAAATAATTCGGACATATATTATTTACGATGGACATATTCCAACAAAATGATATACAGAAACCTTCAAATGTTAAAGAATACATGTTAAAATAAGTGTTTAGTCAAATGCTTCTACTTAACATTGTTAGATG
>BQNB010171581.1:0-13549 GCA_026074375.1 Tanacetum coccineum | reverse complement strand
CAAAACCCGAGCCCGGGTCCTAGTTAAATATCCCACGCGTCGTAGGGATATATATATAGATATTTTCATAAGAAAATATCTAAAATTCTCATAAATCTCATTTCTATCAAAATCTAATATCTCTTTTCTCTCATCTCTCTCTCTCTCTAAACAATCTTCTCTTTTCTAGTTTCTTGATTGAATCGTGTTATGAAGTGTTAATCGGGATCCTACACGACCCGAAATCTATTAGACTCAACTCAAACCTGTTAATTTACGTGTCGGTTTCAGGTCGGGTTTCGTGCCGGGTCAGAAATTGCCACCCCTACACCCCCCCCCCTCGCGTCTCTATAACAAACAATTGCGTTTTAATTAAATATTACACCCGACAACAAAAATCTACAAGATTCCCCAGGGGTGGCAATTCGGGTCTGTTCGGGTTGGCGGGTCAGAAAACCTCAACCTAAACCTGACCTATTTAAATAATCGGGTCAGTTACGTCAACACTAACATGTTTACACATAACCTGAACCTGACCCGTTTAACCCGTATATAGACTTAGGTTGGCGGGTTAAATAGGTTAGACGGGTTGAATAGGTTAAACGGGTTTCGGGTTGACCCATTTAACGCGTTCTATATACAAAAGTTGGCACATTACACGGGTTAGACAGTTTAAACGGTTTTGCGAGTTGACATGTTTAACTCAATTAACACATATGATAAAATATAAATAATCTTTAATTTTAGAAAAAATTGTAAACAGGTTGGCGGGTCGTCCCGATTAATTTATTCCCAACCCGAACTTAACCTGTTTAATAAACGGGTCAAATGGATCGACCCAAACCCGACCCGAAATCTATTAGACTCAACTCAAACCTGTTAATTTTCGTGTCGGTTTCAGGTCGGGTTTCTTAGTATGTCGGTGTTTCAAATCATTGCCACCCCTACCACCCCCCTCCACCTCGCGTCTCTATAACAAACAATTTGGGTATAATGTATTGAACGATAGATGTCTCTCAGAAATTTTCAAACATAACCATAACTATACAATTATTAGGTTAGGACAGTGGTAAAGTTTTTGTGTCTCTAAAACAACTTCTTGTGTGATATTATAATGTCTAAAATTGCTTTTAAGTTTTAAGTCCCACATAGAGTAAAACAGAGAATTTGTGCATATTTATATATGATGGTCTATATGGCTTATATAATTTGCTGTTAGTATTATGTTATTGGCTTCGAACATTTGATGCAGTTAAAGTTAAAGCAAAATAATTTAACTAATGTAGATTTCTAGAACCAATCACTTATATAAGTTCTTAACTTTTTACGTGCATTTGTTTTTAATATCAAGAAAACAGATATATTTGGCCTCGTGTTAACGGATTACAATCTTCGATATTTTACTTTTTATATATTGGGAGGTCCTTCTATGGGTGTGAAGCTTCTATTTGTGAGTGATAGTAGATAGATCATATTTTTTATTTGTAATTCAAATATTATTTCTAATTCATAATAAATTATTATAATCATCCATAACCAATACCTCCTATATATCACAAAATCAATCACATAATATTACAAATCCCCAAAAAAAATTATACCTTCAATACATACCCCATTCTCCTTTTTAACAAAATCCCCTTAAATCTATTTACAACTCTACCACACTATTAAATATCTTCAAAAATTCAAACCTTAGTCTATAAAAACCATAAAAAATTATAAATTTAAATACATTCCCAATTAAAAAATAAAATACCCCAACAAAACAAAAAAAAAAAAAAACCCAAAACCCCCACAAACCCCCACAAAAAAAAACAAAAACCAAAAAAAAAAACCCAAAACCCAAAAAAAAAAAAAAACCCAAAAAAAACCCCCCCCCCCCCCCCCCCCCCTTATTTTTTTTTTTTTATAAAATATATTATAAACCTTTTATATTTTTATAATATTTTTTTTTTCCCTCTGGCCTGAGGCCCCCAGTCTTGGGTGCTACAAGACCACATCTTACGTGACAGTGGCATATGTGGTATGGATGTTGATTATGCTTCTGCTTTGGCTTGTCTTCGTGATACGATTCCAAGCTTTGATTTTAACGTTTTTACTAATAAGGACACCGCCCCATCTAAAGCCCAACAAACATTGGCGAGTGCCCTTTTTAGTGAGAGGGTCAAAGATATGGAAGTCCACTTTGACATGACTGTGAGACAGAAAGCAGTTTTTGAGTGTTTACGCGCACCACATGCTTAGGATTTCTTACTAGTTATCCCCACAGACGGGCTTGGTCAACATATGTCACCGGTGGAATATCGCATTATCCTTAAGTATCGTCTCATGATTCCATTATTTCCGGTTGACGCGAATCATGTCTGTTTGTTCGCAAGGCATGTCTTGGTTCATTTTGGGAACTTGTAGTTCATTGTTAAAGAGCTCCGGGCTTTCAAGTACCGACACGATATGGCTTAGGACGTCCTTATTAGACATTTGTAGGCGTGCCGGGGATCTCTGTCAAGAAATAGTCACATGTGTATTATCTTGACTTGACCTTCAGAATGGAAGATCACACTCAGACAGCTGACGTTTGGTATTTGATGGGTGGAGGGAAAACAAGGCCATGCGTTGATCTGACCGGGGTTTCTCCTCTCGTGGGGTTGAGCAGTCGGGGTTTTAAAGTGGGTCGGGCTGCTTTAAAAGCCGCCTCGTGCAAAGTGACAAAACACGAGAAAACATGCATTGAAAATCAACACGTGTTTATCTCCTTCACGTTTGATACATTTGGTTTCCTTGCACCTGAGGCGGTTGAGCTACTTACTAGAGTCCAGCGTGTTATGAACAGTAATGTTATGACACCTAGATCTATAAATGTTGTATTTACTAGAATTGGCTTTGCAATACAAAAGGGGCTAGCAGCGCAGCTTGTTGCCCGTTTGCCTTCTCCTAGTATGTAACCGTTCTTATATGTATATAGTAGGTTTTAACATTTTATCAAACACCTTTTTAATTTAATCTCATGTACTCCACATGAAAGTTTATGTTTTATAGTATGAAACAAAAAGTGTTTGGTATAAGCTTATGCGTTTGCTAGATATATAGTAAAGATGATACTGTATCATTTAATATGTTAATTTGGAGAGTCGGTAATTTTTTTGAAAGTCTGAGAGGGCAAATGCTTTTTACCCATGAAGTTATTAGGTTTATAGTCGCTATACCTTTTCTCTTTTCTATTTTAAAAAAAAAAATCGGTTCGATTGTTTGATACTCTCTAATTGGTTTCTATATTAAACTTTGCCTCACTGGGGATCGAAGAGCGAGACACATTTATGGCGTTGATGCTCGAAATGAAAGAATTGTAACTACTACTTTAATATTTGGTTACAGACATCAAAAGAGTTATGTCTTTAGAAACAACATCCGTGTATGGTAGTATACTGTGTATATGTAAACTTGATTTAAGTTTGAAGTCCCACATGGAAAAAAGTAGAGAATGTGAATAGTTTATATTGAAATGGTCTTTTAGATCAGTCGAAATTGGGGTTAGTTATTATATACTCGATATATGTTATTGGGCATACTAATGTATGATCTTTTTAAACAACAAATATGATTTAACTTGAACAAACACTTGTTGCCAAAGACGTGTATAAGCTCTTAAGTTTTTTATGTGCAATTGTTCTCAACTGGGTTTAAAAAATATCGAAAATAACTTGTCATGTAAATATTAAAGAATATGTCTTACTAATATGATTGCGAGTGCTTATGCATCCTTATTCAGATGGCTTATCAAATGACCTAATAGCTTATTTAGTAAAAAAGTATCATTTAAGATGTTAGTTTAAGTTGATTGCGTGTGTCGTTTATTATGGTAAAAATTAGTTGAGTGTAAGTACGGTACTTAAAGTACCTCATATTATGCAACACGTCATAAAACGATGTTGAAGTCCCACATGGAATTTTTTTTTTTTATGCATATTCATATAGAGTGATCTTTTTAGATCATGGAAATTGAGATTGGTATCATGTTATTGATATCTAGGTTCGATGTAGTTAAAAAAAAATAGTTAGTTACCTGCAACGTTGTCATTAACTCGTATAAATCATTTAACTAGTTAAAAAATTAGTTATAAATCATTTTACACTTTTGGCATAAATTCAATTTAATATATTTTGATATAAATACATCTAAATATTATCTTATCTTTTTTTTTTTTTTGAACGGCGACTTTTATTAAGAAAAACTAGCAAGGAGCTAGAAATTACAAAGAAATAAGAGACGGGTTTTTATACCAATCGTCCCAGCTAAACAAAGTATTGCATCTATACCGACACCAGTAATAAGAACTACAAATAATCTCATCAAAAAACGTCTCCTTAGATTTGGGCTTGGCCTCGAACATCTTCTTATTACGAAAATTCCATAGAAGCCACCACATCACAAAATAAATACCTTGGAACATGCTTTTATTCTTCTTCGGCAGTTTTACATTATCGATCCAAGACCTCCATTCTCCGTAAGAGTTAATATCCATAAAAGGCACGTCCCACCACCGATTTATTAATTTAGAAATCTTCTTTGCCGTGTTACAAGCGAAGAACAAATGATCATTGGTTTCAATCCCGACATCACAATTCACACAAGATAGAGACTCAATATCTATACCACGTCTGGAAATGTTAAATCTAGTAGGTAAGGAGTTCGTCATTACCTTCCAAGCGAAGGTGTTCACTTTGTTGGGAACATATCGAATCCACCTAGTCTTTAGATCACCTTTCGGAAGTAATCGCGAATCTATCATGTTTCTTGACGAAGCCACGGTATAACCACCAGAATTGTTCAATGTCCAAGACCATGAATCAGGAGACTGAGTAAGCACCACAGGGTTAATCACTTTCGCTAACTCTTCAACTTGAGTGAGTTCCAGCCCTCCTCTCGGATGTCTACGAAACGAATGGTAAAGACTAGGATGCGCAAGTTTTTGACCTACTGTAATTTGTTTGCTGTTTTCGAGAGCATACGCTCTAGGGAATCTATTCTTAAGCTTGCCCCCATCACACCACACGTCATCCCAGAATAAAGTCGAAAGGCCATTCCCAAGTTTCTTCTTCATGAACAAAAGCAGGTTAATACCCTTTTCCTCAAGCCTCCTAACCTCTTTAATAATATTTATCCAACATGAATTAGCTCCTTTACCCGAAATCTCATCAATCTTTCCATTGGCTCCGTGTATAGCCTTGATAACACGAGACCAAAGCGTAGGCTCATGGGCTAAAAATCTCCAAACCCATTTAAATATCAATCCTCTATTAAGAGCATAAAGACTAAAAATACCTAGACCACCGTTATCTTTAGGAGCAAGAGCCTTCTTCCATTGAACCCACGAAGCTTTTTTACCCGAACTCTCATGACCATTGAAGAATTTACTTCGAAGAGATTCCAGAATTTGAATGACACCTGCAGGAACTTTAAACATTGACATGTGAAAAATAGGCATCGAGCCAAGTACCGATTTGATTAACATGAGCCGCCCTCCAATCGATAACATTTTCATCTTCCATCTTGATAGACGTCTTCTAATTCTATCAATAATGTCCTTCCAAGATTGAATTTTATTCATGTCCCCTCCAACATAAGAACCAAGATATAAAAAAGGAGCTTTAAGAACAAGACATCCGAATTTGGTCGCCGCTCGAGAGACTTTACCATTATCAACTTCAATGCCCATGATTTTGCTTTTGCACATATTGATTTTTAAACCTGAAACCTTATGAAAACAATCAAGAACATGGATAAGAGAAGTTATATTACTTTCGCTCCATTCACCTATAAAAACCGCATCATCCGCATAGAACATGTGCGAAAGATTAACCAAACCACCAACATCGATACCATGGAACATACCCGCATCAACCACTCTTTGAAATGAAATATGGAGACTTTCCATGATTAATAAGAATAAAAAAGGAGATAACGGATCACCTTGTTTAAGACCTCTACCAAATTGAAACTCGTCGGTTGGACTACCATTGATAATGATAGACCCTTTCGAAGAATGAAGACAACATTGAATCCATTTTCTCCATTTATCCCCAAACCCAAACTTGCCTAAAACATCATCAAGAAAATCCCACCTTACCGAGTCATATGCTTTTTCAAAGTCCACTTTGAAAAGAAGAGTTTGTTTTTTCTTCTTCTTACACCAAGACATGACTTCATTTAAAATAAAAGGCCCATCAAGAATTTGCCTATCTTTAATGAAAGCCGATTGAACCTCATTAATAATTCCCCCCAAGACATCAACAAGACGATTAGTTAAAATCTTAGCAATGATTTTATATATGCTACCAATGAGGCTAATCGGTCTAAAATCCTTAACAAGATTAGCATCCGGAATTTTCGGAATTAAGGCAATGAAAGATGAATTACACCCTTTGGGTAAATCAGAAAATTTAAAAAAATACCTCACCGCTTCACAAACATCCCTATCCACAAGATGCCAAAAGTGTCTGAAAAAACCAAACGTGAATCCATCCGGACCCGGGGCTTTGTCGGTACCACATTCCCAAACCGATTTCTTAATTTCATCATTAGAAACCTCCCTCTCCATATGATCACTTTGCTCATGAGAAATCTGATTAGGAAAGTCAAGACTAATAGAAGCAGTAGGTTTGTCCGGCTTACCAAAACGATTGGCAAAATGGTCGAAGAACTCTTTCTTGACATCATTCGGGTTTTCAATCCAATTACCATCAACCATAACCCCCCTAATATTTTGAATATTACGCCTTTTGTTTATGATACCATGAAAAAAACCGGAATTCTCATCTCCTTCTACCGCCCATTTAATTTTAGCCTTTTGAGCCCTTTCCTTCGATTCTAAATTATCTATCTTTTGGATTTGATGAAGAATAGCTAAGCGGGAATTGACCAGCTCTTCATTCCCAAGCCCTCTATCAATGTCCAGATCAATTTACTCCTATATTAAACATGTATAATTTTGTCTTAAGTACTATTCAATAAGAAAAATTTACAACTATTTAAAGCATGCATTAATTAACATTTTAAGTAGTACAAGGTATAATGGATATGGTACAAACCAAGGTTGTCAAGATCGGGATCCTACCCATGCTCGTTTTCGTTTTTACAAGATCGAGATCGTAAGGTAGGATCGGGATCGTAAGATCCTACTATAATGTCATTTTCTTAATAGTCTTTCTAATATTATATAAATTTACAAATTATTATATATCATAAACACAAAATTAAATAAATGTTTCATAGAAATGTTGTCATAAATTATAATTATAAAATGTTTAAGAATATTAACTTGTTGTTTTTTTAATATCTATGAAACACAACTCATAAATTCGTAGATTGTACTTTGTGGTTCGAGAAAAGTAAGATCGGATCATAGCAGATCTTAAGATCCTATGGTCAAGATCGAGATCCTATAAGATCCTAAGCAAGCAAAGATCCTACGTAGGATCTGGATCGTTTTTGCTTTGTAGTATCGTAAAATCGTAAGATCCTAAGATCAGACGCAGGATCTTAACAACCATGGTACAAACACTTAGAGAGCTAGGTAAGTTGAGGACGAATAACGTCTTATTCGTCTGTCACCTCAACGCCACCTCATCCCGCTCACAATAATACACCAATAACTAAAATCACTTCTCCAAAAAAATAAATACTAAAAACACTTATTGGGTCCCACAAAATACCCTATCAAAAATACCCATACACTCACAAAATAAAATAAAAAAAACCGAATGGCATATGCAGTTCTTAACTATAGCTAAAGCAAAAATAATTTAACTATAGTGAACTTCATAAATCAACAACTTGTATAAGTTCTTAACTTTTTCATTGCAATTGTTTTCAACTGAATTTTAAGATATTCATAAATTATTATCATGTAAATATTAAAGATTATGTCTTGTAATATGATTGATAGTGTTTGTATAAGCTTATTTAGATGGCTTATTAGCTTATTAAGTAAAGACAAGATCATTTAAGATGTTAACTTAAATATCATATATTATTTTAGCTTGTGCTCAATAGTGTTCTTTCGCTTTGGTTTTATTTTTTTGACCATAACTACGTAGGTATAAAATGATGAATATTAACATGATAGATGTCTATGTATATAACAATTTGTAAAAAGAAAATAACTAATATTTGGTTACGACAACAAAAGAGTTATGTCTCTAAGAACAAGATTCTAGTATATGGTATTATATAGTGTGTAAAATTACTTTAAGTTTGGAGTCCCACATGGGAAAAAGAAAAGATGTTGTGCATAGTTATATAGAGTGGTCTTTTTTAGTGACTTGAATTGGAATTAGTATAATGTTATTGGTGTCTAACATTTGAACTCGTTAAAGCAACTATAATTTAACGGGTTCCAATTCTGGTCACTAATAACTTGTATAAAACTCCTTATTTTTTATGTGCAATTGTTTCTTAATCTAATATAAAAAAATTGAAAAAAAAATGGTCATGTAAATATTATAGATTATGTCTTAGTAATATGATTGCAAGAGTTTATACAAAGCTTATTTAGATGGCTTAGTAAATGACATATTAGCTTATTTAGTAAAGAAAAGATCGTTTAAAATGTTAATTTAAGTTTTTTTCTTTTGCAACTCAACATAAAACAAAATCTTAAGAACTCGTCAATAAAGCATAACAAGCGAAAGTACCCGCGCGTTGCTGCGGAGCGGATTATTTTTTAGTGGTGTGCTCAGGCATAAAAACCCGCGCGTTGCGGCGGTGCTAATTTTTTCCCGAATAATGTATATTTTTTTCCTTTGATAATACGTTGCCAATCAAAATCACTAATTTCTTACAATAACAAAAATATGCTTAAGGATTACAACCAAAGTTTGAAGCAATGTCGCTTTTGATAACACGTTGGATAGCTACATATTGCTTAAAAATCTAATGCTGATCCACTGGCTTCTTTTAATGGTGTATTATACAGCCCAATCAGATTTTTAGGCTTGACACACATAAACAAATGTAATCTTCTTGCAACTGACGTGCTATAAGTTATGTCTGTAGCTGAGCCTCATGAACAGACTGCCTGCACGACGTACGATGCGGTTGCCTAATTTATTTATGGCTGCTTACTTCTCTGCTATTGTTACAGATACTTGAAGCAGTGTTGGTTGCACCAAGATACGCAATGTAATCAATCAAAAGTGGTTTCCATAAACAATTATGTAGAGACAATGTGTGTACAAATAGTATGATTATAGAAAGTATGTACAAAAAATGCTTTGTGGTAGATGTATATGACCTGCAAAAAAAAGAGAAATAACATCACCAATGGCTATTCCCGTTTGACGTTTCCTTATACAATGGCCGTTCGAGTCATGAAGAACTACTGATTTTAAATAGAGTAGGCGTTTCCCTGTGTGCAAACGTTTCCTTTTGAATGCACAGTTTCAACGTCTTGTTACATATCGGCTGCCAGTTGTTGAAAGTAGGCGACACATATCATTAACCTTTGCTAACTGTACGAAGGAAGTAGGTAAGACATATCATTAACCCGTCTTATTACAGATGCCCTGGATAGAAAGAAAAGTAAATGCATTGTGGTACGGAAAATGTCCATTGAGTAAAGAGGATCAGATTTTTAAGCTTAGTTTTCGGCTTTTGAGGTTATTTCATTTCGGATTATATTTCATAAGCTCATTTTTTATGGCTTCTTTTATAGTGTATGGGCTTATGTAAGCTTATATAACCGCCCATGGGCTTCAAGCAAAGTCGGAAAGAATTGGGTGTATGGAACATAAGCCATAATTAAATAAGCTCATAGGCTGAGAAAAACAAAGGTATACAAACACCCCCTAACTACAGTCAGTTTTTTTACTATACCCACTGTTGTAAACTACTGTAAAGTGAATATCTAAAATCAGTCAGAAATCGTAAACTAAAAAGATAAATAAATAGAGTATACCTTTAGGAGGGGAGCTTGTCGTTTTATGAAAAGGGAATTTGTGATTGTGGATTCCTATAAACACATGTGGCCACCCAAAGCGACATCATTATGCTTTTAAACGACAACCATTGCATACCTTATGTATAACAGGGTAATCGTTCATTTCATTAGGCTCAGATTTTTAACAATTGAACAAAGAGGATCAGTCCTCTATGGCTGCAAAATTAATAATTTGCCCCGCCAGGATAAGAACGATCTCTACTTTTCCTGAATTCGCTGAAACACACGCAAATTCTATCATCACAGCCTTTTAGTTACCCTATTATACATCACATGTGGAACAGATTTGAACACTTAAAAAAGTGCTTGAAAAAGCAATAAACAACTTTTAAACCACCGTTACGCTCCCAGCACATACTATTTTTCTTTAAAACATCTTCGAAACAAATCTTGCTCAAACCCCAAACCAAATATTCTGCTTTGGCGCCTTAGTAACAAATGGGGCTCAGGTTTATAAATCCAGTTGCACCAACAAACATCCGCCATGGCTGCAATCACACTTTCGGTATGACTGCCCAGCCAAGATACGGATGTGGGTAAACTATGCATAGTAAACATGGAATTATCATCATCGCCTATAATAACATTTTTTGGCCTGAGCGAATTAACAGGTCAAAATCAGGCCAAATAAGAAACGAAAGGGCAAGTGACACAATGCGGCGTCGTTTTTACTGCCCAATTGAGGGTCTGCAAATATAGAAGCAAAAGCAAACATGATTCTTAGTTGTGACCGTAACCCGGGTCAAGTTACCTCGGCAAGATACCGGCATTTTTGCCTGCAACGATAACCCGGGTCAGCCTACCCTGGCAAAATACCAGCGTTTGGTACATAACCCGCACTCTGGGTGCGCCTGTGGAGGTTGCAGAGGCGAATGATTCTCGCTTTCTACCGTCCTTCCACTTTCCGCGTTATCTCAAGTAAGTAAAACGCAGCCTATACCACGTCACTTTTTCATAACAAAAATGCCAGGATACCCTCGTTTGATAGTGTAACCCAGACAACAAAAGTGAATCTGTCCATTGAGGATACCTAACGTTTGAGAGCTTAAATTTTGAACACTATAGAACCAATCCCGTTATTCCAGAACTCTAAGTTTTTTTACTATACCCCCAATTGACAATCTGACATTACTCATTCGCACATGTTGATTGCACCCTTTATTCGTGACAACCTGATCCAAATCAAACAAAAGAAAACCATCATCATTAAATCATAATAAAGATCTTAAAATGTTAAATTGTGATTATGTACCTCAGTGACAGTTTTGTCAAGCAAGTGTTTCATTAACACTTGTAAGGCTCAGGTCTACACATGTAGAAGCAAAACGAAACACCATTGTTGGCTGCAACCGCAACCCGAGTGAAGTTACCGTGCCAAGATATCGGCAGACTTGGCTGTAACAATAACCCGGGTCAAGTTACCCCGCCACAATACCGCCGTTGGTATATTATGCCCTCAAAACATGTAAACACAGGAATTCATCATCATTTCCTTAACAAATAAACAACCGAATATGACTTTTGTGTTTTAAACACTTATAATAACCAAATTCGGGTCAGTGGTTGCCACTGAAACCATCTATGGACAAAAACATGAAACCCGACACTAAAATTTCAAAAACCCCAAAATATTTTTATAAAAAAAAAACTAAAAAGTTGATAGGGTTCATAAACTAACCTCAAAATAGGGATCAACCTTGTATATGCAATGGAATATGCTGGTCTACCAATCCCAAAATTAGCCGACGAACGTCAACAATTAATTAACATCCACAAAATTAGCACAGAATATAGTTTGTGGTTAACACCATAATCCATCAAGATTAAAATCCCACACTGCAAACCCCATAGGTAAAACCCCAGAGGCAAACCCCATAGGTAAAACCCCAGAGGCAAAACCCCATAGGCAAAACCTCAAATCACACAGCATGTATGTATGAGTGTATGAAAGAGTTGAGAGAGAAAAAGAGTTGGGCAGTTTATGGTTGAGCTGGATTAATGTTGGGTGATTAACAGTGCTTACGACTAGTTGCACCAACAAACATCCGCCATGGCTGCAATCACACTTTCGGTATGACTGCCCAGCCAAGATACGGATGTGGGTAAACTGTCACACCCCGTAAATTCTCGGTTAGTATTCCGACTCACTCCGGTCATCTACTTTAAATTTTATTCGTGACGTTAAAATCTGACAGTTTACCGAGGAACAAAACTGCGTAAAAACTGAGAAACATCACCGGACGCGTTCCGGCATCAGTTATAAATTATTTTAGGCATTATATGTGTTATATTAGCTTTCCTGAGTGTTTCGTGATTTTAATCACTTCCGATATTAATTTTAGGGTTTTATCCTTTAAATTACGTTTTTCTCATAAGGGATTAGGCGCAGTGTTGATGCAGAAAGAGAAAGTTATAGCTTATGCTTCTCACCAGCTCAAAATCCATGAGAAGAACTACACGACCCACAATTTGTAATTGGGAGCTGTGGTGTTCGCTCTCAAGATGTGGAGACATTACCTTTACGGCACGAAGTGTGTTGTGTACACTGATCATAAGAGTTTGCAACATATTCTTGATCAGAAAGAGTTGAATATGAGGCAACGTAGGTGGTTAGAACTGTTAAGTGACTATGACTGCGAGTTATGTTACCACCCGGGAAAGGCGAATGTGGTGGCTAATGCGTTAAGCCGAAAGAGTAGGCCTAAGCCACTGCGAGTTCGAGCCTTGGTTATGACAATTGGTTTGAATCTCCCTGCGCGGATCTTGAATGCTCAGGTTGAGGTGAGAAAAGAAGAGAATTACGGAACAGAGGATTTGCATGGCATGATTAAGAACCTGGAGCCACGTGCAGATGGGACGTTGTGTTTGAAGAATAGAAGCTGGATACCACTGTTTGGTGACTTGAGACCTTTGATTATGCACGATTCGCATAAGTCAAAGTATTCGATCCACCCTGGATCGGACAAAATGTATCAAGATTTGAAAAAGCTTTACTGGTGGCCCAACATGAAAGCAGAAATTGCCACATATGTGAGAAGGTGTATGACTTGCGCAAAGGTTAAAGCAGAATACTAGAAACCGTCCGGTCTATTGGTACAACCAAAAATCCCTGAATGGAAATGGGAAAACATAACTATGGACTTCGTGACAAAGTAAGCCATTAGAGTTTCAGGTTGGGGATAAGGTTATATTGAAAGTATCTCCCTTGAAAGGTGTAATACGTTTTGGCAAAAGGGGAAAGTTGAACCCTCGTTATATTGGACCTTTTAAAATCCTCGCCAAGGTGGGAACGGTTGCATATCGACTAGAATTACCGAAGAAACTAAGCCGTGTTCATAGTACCTTTCATGTCTCGAACCTTAAAAAGTGCTTATCCGATGAACCGCTCGCGATTCCATTAGACGAAATCCACATTGATGAAAAGCTCAATTTCATTGAAGAGCCGGTTGAGATTATGGACCGCGAAGTCAAGCGTTTGAAGCAAAGTCGCATTCTGATAAGTGTAGATTACACATATCTATTTATGCTTAAAAAGGCCCAAATAAACCCAAAACGAATAAAAAATGGCAAAA
>BQNB010171580.1:0-13549 GCA_026074375.1 Tanacetum coccineum | reverse complement strand
GTTGTAAGTTGTTTAGGAACTTGAGATTACTGGTAATCTTTTCTAGAAAGTGTTTGTTTCTCTTGAAATCCTTCATCAACTTTGAGAAATGATAATAGTAAGACTCAATCGATTCCCCATTAGTAGAAGTAAACCTTTCCCATTCATTAAACAACTTAGCCTTCTTCTCTTGAATTCTGATATCAGAACCTTTCATCATTTGTTGAACACGTAACCAGATTTCCTGAGCAGTTTCACAACTATCAATAGCAGCATAGATGTCTTCAGGAAGACCAAGAAGAATAGTCTGAATGGCTTGATCATCAGCTTTAACCTGTTTAAGTTCCTTTTTAGTGAGTTCATCATATGTCTGCTCATGAAAGGTTTCATTGACATGAACCTCGCGGTTTGCATCACCTGGTTCAGGAATCATTCGTCTAACATAAGGAACATTGATAATGGAATTCTAGATTAACTTTCCATTTGGTCTGCTCTTAGCAAAACGAAGAAGATGAGAAGACCATAGAACATAGTTCTTTTTGTTAATCATAGGAAGGCGGTTTTCAGAACTGACTGCATAAATGTCTTGTTGAGTCGACATTGCAAAAGTGATGTAAAATGATATGCAAGGATCTTTAGTAGGTAAAGTGATTGTTGTTGTGGATTGAAATCAATTAACGTTCATGGGATTGTACAAATCTATGATTTAAACTGAGAAAAGAAATGGAATCTTTTACGGGATTTTACAAAATAAAGAAGAAACCGTGAAACAATGATTAATTGGTGAAGAGATCGTTGTTGAAATTGAAGAACTTGAGCTTTTTGTTGACTAAAAATGAACAAAAACGATGAATGGTGCACAAACTTTCAACTTAAAATGAGTATCGGTTGATTAAAACTCAAATAAGGACTAACGGTACAACCACAATTCAATTTAGAGGACTAATGGGCTGTTATAAAGGAATAAGGACTAACGGTGCAAGACTATTTCAACAAAGAAGGGTTAATAATCAAGTAAGGACGAAAGATGAAATGGCCTTAAAATGCAGGGACTGCATGTGTCATTTTTGAATTTTAGTTTAATAATAATAAAAAAATTTCCCACCTTTTTACTTTCTTTTTCGTTTCAAATCATATAAAAATGGAACGAATGGTATATTTGATCTCACGGAGCGGTACGTTTATCGTCGGTAGAAAATAAATATACCACGATGATCAAAAACGAGTCACAATCACAATGATATAAGTTATAAGTCCCATAACTAACCGACACTCGAAACTGAAAAACCCGAATTAACTTAAAACTGTGAGTTCAGTTGAAAGAGATGTTGCGAGTTCGGTTGCAATAACAATATTGTGAATTCGGTTGTCCTTGGAATTGCTAGTTCGGTTATTGAAGGTGTGTTGCGAATTCGGTTGCAATAACAATATTGCGAATTCGGTTGATGAAGTAAATTGCGAGTTCGGTTGAAGAAGTAAATTGCGAGTTCGGTGAGCAAAAGAAACTGCGTATTCGGTTGCAAAACAAGCTGCGTATTCGGTGGTCCTTCTAAGTGTGCAACGTCCATTATTTTGTCTTGTCTTCTTGAGAAACCAACAAAAAAACGATGAAGCTAAAAATTAGGATCTTGGTCTCCTTGTCTCAACCGGTGTGGACCATAAGATGAAATAAGCAAATACAAAAAAATGAGCAATTAAGATAAGCTTGAAAATAAGCTCTTGTTGACAACAATAAGCCACGAAACAATGCTTATACTTAAGCTACTAACGATTAGACAAGCAAGTTTTAAGCTCTTTTGAAGCAAAACAAAAAAAAACTCAAAAGAAATAAGCCAAAACTTAATCCGTGACGAAATACGCTTTAAAAAGCACAAATAAGCAGATAGAGCAAATAATCCGTAAACAAACTGTTTTAGACCAAATAAGCTAAGAAGATGAAACTTTTTAAACAGTTTTAATACCAAAGAATGTGTGATGAGGTGACCAGTTACACACAACCTTAAAACTTATAAAGAAAATGATTCACACAATATAACATGTAAAACAAAAAAATGACATACAACTTTTACCAAAAACCAATTCGTGTGACTTAATAGAAAATAAAAGTTTTCACGACCCAAAGGAACAGCTACACAACCCACAAACAGATTTGATATTGACAATTTGCAAGTTATTGTTTTAAGATTGACGCTACAAAAGAAAGAAAAAAGTAAAAAAATAGAAAATAAATAATCTGAATGTAAAGAAAGCTTAAAATTAAGCCGAACCAATAAGCTCAAATAAGCCACCACAACAAAACCACTAAACCCAACCTTGGCTCTTGATACCACATGTTAGATGATATCATTTCATCACCTTGAACACAAAAATAAGAAAAAGATTTTAGATAGAGAAAGAACTAGAGAGAGAGACAAAGAAAGAAAAATAAAGATGGTTACTTGCACTAGAAAAGAAAAATGAGAAGCAACACCCTCTCCACACTTGGAGAGGGCTTTAAATAGTACATGAAGTGGACAAGCCTTGTGGGCTTTCTTATGTGTCATTTGGGCCAGACCTATTACACATGGGCTTTAAGCCCGACAACTAGGCCCAATTAGCTTAGAGTAATTCCCGTAAGACTACGTTTTCTTATATAAGGCTCAGGATTGATAATGACCATCACTTTACTAAAAACACGGTTAACAGTTATGATAGAGAACAGGATGACCAGGATGATACTGATGATCTTGCTAAAGAACATGATTTGCTTGCTTCTTTAATTGAAAAACTAAAATGTGAAATTGATGACAAAAAAAACCGTAATAAATTTTTAGAATCATCAAACAAGGCTTTAGTTGATAAATTAAAAGGTGAAATTGAGGATCTCAAAACCAAAAATAAAAGTTTAGAATCATCAAATAACCATTTCAAAGAAGCAAACAATGAATTGCCAAAGACTAATCAGTTGATGTTCAAAGACCTTAAGAAGTTCCAAGCTGAACTTGATAGGTATCATGATGTGAATTATGCGTCAAAGGTGGCAATTGATTATGCAAAAGCTAAAGGGGATTTAATGTCATACAAAATAGAATCTGAAAAGTCATTTAATGAATATACTCGAAAGATAAATGATTTAAATCAAACGATTTCGGATATGAAAAAGGAGCTTTTTGCACATCAAGAAACCATCTCCATAATGTCACAAGAGAAAGAGACTCAAACTAAGTTTCATAAAACTCGTGACGACAAAGAAGTTGAAAAAATTATTGCTTTGGAAAATAAAATCAAAGTTTTGGATGATATTGTTTACAAAACTGGTCAATCAGTTCAAACAATGAATATGCTTAATCGTGATTGTAAAACGAGTTTTGTAAAACCTGAGTTCCTCAAGAAAGCTCAAAGAGAGAATCCTCGTCTGTATGATATTGGTTGCTATAATGATAATCTTGCTTTAATGTTAGCCCCTGAATTTGACAAAACGATTGGTCTTGCCCAAGAAAGTCGATCAAAATTAAGCTATTTAATCAGACCTTTTGATTATGACAAGTTGAATAATCTTTATGATTTGTTCGTTCCACAACATGAAAAGTTGCCTGAATAATGATATTTTTCAGAAAGGTCAAAAATAAGCCATACATCTGCTAAGAATGAAAATTCAAAAGAGTCTTTTAATAAACAAACAACTTTGTTAGAAAAATGGATGGATGAATCTATTATGTGGGATCAAAAGTGTAAAAGCTCTAAAGAACTTTTCAAAATTAAAAGAAGTGGTGACATGATTTTGATGGAGTGAAACGTTGCAAACAAACAATCGCTAAAAGAACATATTTTGGTCACATAGATCCATTCATTCAAAATATAATTGAAGGAAATTTTTGTCCTCAAATTCGAAGAATCATGCTAATTAGAAAAAAAAACTTTGTTTGAAAGAGGAAATGGTTGCTGATTTGAGATACTTTAATTTTTTGAACATGAAGTTGACTCACTTATAATCTCAACTGGATAAGTCAAAAAACACAGTTTTTGAATGAAATTGACCGACTTTCCAGGGAATATTATTATGCTGATCACATGAATGCTATACTTGGTGTGTACACTACTCTCGATGAATTCACTAATTTACAATGTGATTATGTGGACCAAGTTGTCAAATTTGAACGTCTTGAAAAAGACTTTTCAAAAAGTAATATAACGTCAAAGAGTTTTGAGCACTTCAAACAACATCTATCGATCTTGAACTTGCTGTTACAACAATGTCCAGGAACATATAAAAAATGCAGGGGCTTTTAAAAGAAAATCATTCAAAAGTATTTCTGAAGAAACGTGAACAATAATTTGAAATTCAAGACTTGAAAGCTTAATTACAAGACAAAATAATTGCAATAAGTAAGTTGAAGAAACTTATTTAAAAATTGAAAGGAAAATATGTGGAAACTAAGTTTGAAAACCCATTGGTTATTCGACAACCGAATGATTTTAAAAGTCAAAGACAATCAGTTTTAGCTAAACTGACAACTTTCTTAGATTCTCTTGAAAAGAAAGATTTTTCCAATGATATTTCAAAACCAATCACTTGCTAGATTTTTTCCTCAGAATGTGAAGTAATTTTAAAGAACATAAATTGATTTGCTCCCGGAATGTATAAAGTGCACACAAAGCCTAATCAAACTAGAAAACCACAGTTGCCTCAAGCCATTAGGAAAACTAACAAACGCGTGTCTTTCTTTACAGGAGTAATTCCCACTACTAGTTTTAGCAGACCACAGCTTAAGAGCAATCGATTGGAAGATAGAGTCATGCATAACTATAGTGAAGGGAAGAAACAACAAGTAGAAGACCACCGTAGGAATTTTAAGTTTTCTAATAATAAAACGTCTGTAACTGTGTGTAATGACAGTTTGAATGCTAAGTCCTCAAATGTAAACTTTGTTTGTGTTACTTGTGAAAAATGTGTGTTGAATGAAAATCATGAATAGTGTGTTTCATTATATATTAATGCGTGAATTCCTAAGGACTAAAATGCATGTGGTTGTGCCTATTAGTACTAGAGAACCCAAACGAACTGTGAACCAATCTGCTGCAACACCCCTTAAGAGAACAGTTGCTGCAGAATCCACTAACCAAAAACTTAGAAGCAAAATTAGGAAGCAATATGAGCGGATTAGTAAGACATGTAGATGGTGGTAATGTAAGATTACACCACCAGGATATAAATGGAAACCTAAGTCTAGAACAGTGAATGTTGAACCAAATGTTAGTATGCATCTAGGAACTAAATCTAGAACTACTAATATTTTGGAACCTACGACTCTTAGGAAATCCACTGTATCAAATACTCCATTATCTTCTAATTCTTTTGCAGCTCGTAGAGATAATTTTATTCATCGTTGACTCTTGGTGCTCAAAGCAAATGACGAGAAATCTCAAGCTTCTAAGTAACTTTATGGAGCAATTTCTGGGTACGATGAAGTTTGAAAATGATGAAATTGCACCGATTCTTGGTTATGAAGATCTAGTCAAGGGAAGTAACTATCAAGAGGGTTTATTACGTCGAAGGACCGACTCACAATTTATTCTTCGTTGGTTAATTCTGTGATGCGGATTTAGAAGTTGCTTTTCGGAAGTCTACATGTTATATTCGTGATTTGAAGGGAAATGATCTTCTCACAGGTTCTCGTGGCACAGATCTTTACTCCATCACTCTTCAAGACACATCTAGTCCTAATCTAATTTGCTTAATGGCTAAAGCTACATTGTCTCAAGCATGGTTATGGCATCGTCGTCTCTCATATCTAAACTTCGATACCATCAACTTGCTTTCAAAGTATGATATTGTGACTGGCCTTCCCAAATTGAAATTCGTCAAAGATCATCTTTGTTTCTTCTTTGTAGATTTAGGGAAAGCAAAACATAAGTTACTTATCAAGACAAAAACTACCCCAAGCTCAAAATTACCGTATAAATACTCACATGGACTTATGTGACCCATGAGGGTAAAAGCATGTTAATGGTAAGAAATATGCGTTGGTAATTGTTGATGATTATTCACGATATACTTGGACTCACTTCTTGAGGTCCAAAGATGAAACACCAGAAGTTCTCATCAATTTCCTCAAAGTTGTTCAAAGAGGACTAAATGCTCAAATAAGAACAGTTTGAACTAACAAAGACACATAATTTTTGAATAAAACTCTTCATGCATAACTTTGCTTAAGATGGGATCGAACACCAAAACGTCCAACTCTCGAAACACCTGAACAAAACGGCGATGTCGGAAAGACATGAAACCGTACTCTTGTTGGGCTAGCTCGAACAATGCTAAGCTCCGCTAAAGTACACTTTTTCTTTTGGTCAAAAAGCAATTGCCATAGCATGTTTTACTCAGAAACCGTTCACATGAAAGAAAAGAACGTAATTCCTTCAACATGAGAAGAGCAACCTTACCACATCATTAATTTCCGAAAAACCTGTTAATCTTTCACATTTTTGGCTCTCTTTGCTACATCGTCAGAGATGGTGAAAATCTTGACAAAATGAAGGATAAAGGTGATGCATGTATTTTTGTAGGGTATTCCACTAAGTCAAGAGCGTACCGAGTAAATAACAAGAGAACAAGAGTGATAGTTGAAACCATTCACGTCAACTTTGACGAATTGCCTCAAGTGGCGTCAGATCACGTCAGTTCTGGCCCCGTTCCACAATGTCCGACTACGACACTTGAACATGTTAGTTTAAGTCCTGGTCCCCAAAGTCAAGAAAATGTTCCTCAAACAGCTGAGACAATAACAACGTTAAATGAGTTGGATTTGCTATTTAGTCCGATGTTCGATGAATTACTCAATGCTCCAGTTGTGTCAAAGTCTTCCGCTGTAACTACTGCTGATGCACCTAATCAACGACAAAAACAACACACAACTCTATCTACTTCAACAACCATTGCTGCAGATACACATCCATTGAACATTCAAACAACACTTGAAACTACAAGTCAAACACCAACTCAAGCACCAACGGCACTTGATAAGAGAACCATTCCTTCAGCAGAAACCAATATAGAAATACATAAGTTGACTAAGATGAATTTAATCAACAATCTTAGAACACCGTAAAAGAACCAGGGGAGACATCTCTCTATAAGTTGACTCGGTCAAACATGCCATACATTCAATCAAACAACATCCTTCAGAACATTGTTGACAAAAGATCACCATTAGAACAAGTCATTAGAAATCCTTTCGTCAATCATTTAACAAACGTTCGAGCTAGAAACATATGGTGAGATATGTATGTTCACACTCACCATGAGTCGAACCGAACCAAAGAACATCAAAGAAGCCATGGTTGATTCTGCATGGATTGAAGCGATGCAGGAAGAACTTCACTAGTTTGATCGATTAGATGTATGGGAATTAGTCAACAGACCACTCTGCAAAAACGTCATTAACATGAAGTGGCTTTGGAAAAACAAACATGATGAGGAAAATATTGTAATTTGCAATAAATCTCGTCTTGTAGCTAAGGGATACGCTCAAATGGAAGGAATTGATTTCGAAGAGTCATTTGCACCAGTTGCTCGGTTAGAAGCTGTCTGGTTATTCGTTGTGTATGTTGCACACAAATCATTTCTAGTATACTAGATGGACGTCAAGACAGCATTTCTTTACAGACCTCTGAAGGAAGAAGTGCACGTAAACTAGCCAGATGGATTCTTAGACCCATATCATCCTGACCAAGTCTACCGTCTAAAGAAGGCATTATATGCACTCAAACAAGCACCAAGAGCGTGGTACGATGAACTCTCCAACTTCCAAGTATCCAAAGGATTCTCAAAAGGTTCTATTGATCCAACTTTGTTCATAACTAAACATGGGGAAGACATATTGCTTGTGCAAATTTACGTTGATGATATTATTTTTGGTTCTACGAACCCAAAACTTTCAAAAAGGTTTGAAAAACTAATGCATAGCAAGTTTAAAATGTCTATGATGGGGGAGCTAAAATTATTTTTAGGAATTTAGATCCACCAATCCTCACGTGGTATCTTTATAAACCAAGCTAAGTATACTCAAGAGATACTTATAAAGCATGGTATGACCTTATGTGATAGCATTGGTACTTCAATGGCTACAAAACACCGAGATGCTGATTTGAGTGGAACTCCGGTTAACCAAATGAAATATCGTAGTATGGTCAGAGCACTAATGTACCTAAGAGCAACCAGATATTGTACATGCTACATGTTATTGTGCTCACTATCAAGCGAAACCGACTGAGAAACATCTCACTGCGGTTAAGCGGATCTTTCGGTACCTTAAGAATACCATTAACGTGGGACTCTAGTATCCGAAGGACACCAGTTTCGAACTAACAGCTTATTCAGATTTGGATCGCGCGGGCTGTCTCGATTCACTTAAGAGCACATCTAGTGGCATACAATTTTTAAGAGGTGATAAGTTAGTCAGCTGGTCATCCAAGAAGCAGGACTGCACTTCAATGTCTTCAGCAAAAGCCGAGTATGTGTCTTTATCTGCGTGCTGCGCTCAAGTTCTATGGTTGCGAACTCAGCTCACAAATTATGCTACCACAATTGACAAAATACCTATTTATTATGATAATCAAAGTGCAGCCATAGCCTATCTCATGCAATCCAATCTAGCATTCCCAGACCAGCACAATCGATGACAGATAGTCACTGTCATAAAGGAATAGGTTGAAAAGGGTATTGTTGAATTATTCTTTGCCGGAACTGAATACCAAGTAGCTAACCTGTTTACGAAAGCTCTGTCGGAAGATAGTATTAAGTATCTCGCAGAACGACTCGTAATGAAAATGTTTGACTCCCAGAAGAAACTGGAGGTTTCTGGCATAACGCATCTGCTTGATCCATCAAACATCGAGTTTGTAAATATTTTTATTTTTATTTTTCTTTTGATTTATAAATATTTTTGAAAAACAAAATACAAAAATATAAAACCAACAAAAAAGAAATAGAAAAAATAGTAAAATCTATAAAAATAAGATACCAAATCAGAAAATTTTAAAAATACAAAAAAGAATCTTCTCGACATGTCTCTTGGAATCGAAAACATTTAAGAAACCTAGAAATGTCGATAACATTGACACGGGTGTGTAATGAGTTCGAGCAAGAGTTCAAAACTCTCAAAACATGACCTTCTAAAATTTTCTCTATGATTTATGTACATTTGCGTCATAACTCGTACCCGAATGTAATAAAAGGGATGTAACGCTTCATGCCTTACTCTACAAATAGAGAGAAGTCTTCAATCGATGTGTTTCATAAAACCTTTAAACACATTTTCAAAAGAAACTTTTTCAATGTCAAATTTCTAACAATAAAATTTGTGGTATCTTTCCCAAAATAAAAAGAGTGGTATTTATTAAAATTGTGTGTTCATCACTCCTTCATCAATATAAGTTTAAAAATTAAAAGTACTTACAATTTCATTATATGTGGATCAATTTTTAAGGGGGATGGGGCTTTAAAACCAAAGCATTTAATTTCCTTTTGGGTTACATTCTCATAAAATATTCATTTTATGTATCCAACAACATTCAAGTGAAATGAAAATGTAGAAACTATAATGTCAATTAATAATTTACATTGTTCACTAAGGCATCTTACTCCGCCGTCAACACATTTGTGGTGTTAATGTCAAGTTTTAAAAATTAGTGGTATCCCACTTACTGTGATTGAAGGGAGCTATCTTGAAATGTTTCCACAAATTCATGCAATTTTCAGTGTAACATTTTTCTCCCTATGATATTTTCATGTCCAAATTTAATAAATTGTATTTCAAATAATAAAAAGAATTATATTATATAGAATAAGGGAAAAAATGTGATTAAAATGTGATCTAGAAAAATATGATCTTTAAGACTCTAAATGCAACTCTTTTTTTCATGTGCAAAACAATTTCAAATCTCAGAGCACATGTGTAGGGGGAGTATTTCAAAATGTATGTAACATTGGTTTTAATGGTTCTATATTTATACCCAACAACCAATTAATCTCATGACGCGATGAAGTCATAAGTGATAAGGTTTAGGTATAAAGTCCTATGAACCAACCAAACCGAATGATCTACCCAAGTAACTTTCCATAGATAGAAGAAAGAAGTCTTAGTAATGATTGATAAGAATAAGATAATGGAAAGAATGCCGACTAATATTGAGCTACCATTGGAACAATCACACAATGTGTTAGTGATGAGACGTCTTGGAAAGCATTAAAGGGGTTAAAGAATGAAAAAGAAATGTATGGAAAAAGTGTGAAATAACAAAGCAGCCCCTTCACAACACAACTTAGTGCGGAAACCGGTCAATACATAAACTATAAATCACAATTATGATAGTGAAATGAAGAAAGTCCGTCATGGACCCCAGTAGATGCCAATGCACAACTCTTTCCAGCCATTCGAGTTTCTCTCAAAATAAACTTGTCTCATTTGTTACGGAGATACACACGTTATCTATTGACATCTCACTCTGAGATTGTTGATATTGAATAGGTGTCAACTGCTCCACCACCGAATATACTAAAACCAAAGTTCACAAATCAAGTCTAGAGCCAGAAAGTGATCAAATTATAAATCACCATTAGGACACAAGTCAAAATAACTTGTTGAACACCATAAAGTTCATAAGTTGTAACAAAGAGTCCCTAACGCTTATCCTTGAAGACTTGTCCAGAAACATCTGAGTGATAATTAAAATGATTCACAAGTGAAGATGGAAATCCTGCTTGAGCCAACATCAAACTAGCTCTTGGTCGGTGACTTGCAAGATTCTATATGAATCAAACTTGTGACAATTGGATATCGATTTGGTCTAGTATATGAATTGATGACTTAATCAGAAAGATAGTAACTATCTGATTTACTCTTACCGTGTTATCTGCTTTGAGACATTTCGATAATGAGGCCATGCAAGCATGGAGAATCTAATACATCAGGTTAGAAATCCTAATGCTTTAACAGAAATCCTGTCAATGAAGGTTTTTCTTCCAATTGAACATACCTGATCACAGGACGATCCTACATGAACCGGGAGGTTATGCAAACCGAAACACAAGATGAATGGGAAAAAAAAAAAAACCAAAAGGCCCCCAAAAATTTTTTTTTTTAATCTTTATTGCTAACTGTCTTAATTTTTCTATATAGACGACGTTGTTGCACCTCATTCCAGTGACGTCGGATTCTAAACCATATGCACAAACCTCAATGCTTCAAAGTCAATCATTCAGCATCAAGATTACTAATACTAAACTTCCTTACCATCAAAGATTCTTAAAGTCAAATAAAGAATCGTCTATTGGGGAAGATTGTTAGTCGTATGATCATATAAGTCAAACAAGAATGTAACAAGTATGAGCATGTTGGTCAAGAGCACAAGATGATTCAAGACAAGGAAATGATGGGGAGCCAGATTAAGATCTAAGAGAAACTCAATAGTCAAAGCACAAGGCCTCAATATCAAGATCACGATGCATGAATGAACAAAGCCGATACAAATAAGAAAAGACTAAGACATATAAGACAAATAGAAGTCCGAAGAAACAATGTCAACTATCTCAACATTGGGAAGATAAAGTCAAAACAAATATAACCTCCATCAAGAACGTCAACGTTGGGAGATCAAAGAAGACCTCAACATTGGGGGAGCTTGTTAGCCTTAATTCTTATTTAATGTCAAACAAGAATGTTTTTCAGGTCTTATTAGTCAATGTTTAGTCTATGTTTAAGTAACAGATGCTAGTCCAGTATTCATGGGCTGAATTGTAATCTAATAATTCTAGGGTTTTGGCTGAAAGCCAAGTTAAACCAAGCCTCAGCCCAAGAAGAACCATGCATCTTAAGTTGAAGGCATACGGTATAATAGACCCGTCTCTAACATGGAGAGGGTGTTATTGGTCCATTCAAATGTATGTTAAAACATGTGTGTAAACCTCTCCACCACTTACACTTCTCATCTCTTAATATAATATTCTACTCTTTCTTTTTTACTATTTTTCTTGCTTATTTTGTCCTTAGTGCTTATTTGGTATTGCTTATTATTGTGTATGGATTAACTAGTGGGATAACATTGTGGTTGTTGCATGTAGGTACTTGATGATGGTGGATCTGGGTGAAATACTGGATAAATGGAAAGGATTGGTTGAAATTTGCCCATGAAGTGCCAAAGGATCATGTGTTTATGCAAGTCGTTCATGCTCTTAGAATCATCTACCACCTTTGATTGGAAGTGTATTTCAAGAAATCATACAACTGAGTGTAATATGTTGTATGTAAGTCCTTTGTTTGATGAACAATGGTAACATGTCGACTCCATTCTGGTTGTAAGTTGTTTAGGAACTTGAGATTGCTGGCAATCTTTTCTGGAAAGTGTTTGTTTCTCTTGAAATTATTCATCAACTTTAAGAAACGATGATAGTAAGACTCAATCGATTCCCCATCAGTAGAAGTAAACCTTTCCCATTCATTAAACAACTTAGCCTTTTTCTCTTGAATTCCAATATCAAAACCTTTCATCATTTGTTGAACACGTAACCAGATTTCCTGAGCAGATTCATAACTATCAACAGCAGCATAGATCTCTTCAGGAAGACCGAGAAGAATAGTCTGAATGGCTTGATCATCGGCTTCTACATGTTTAAGTTCCTTTTCAGTGAGTTCATCATCTGTCTGCTCATGAAAGGTTTCATTCACAGGAACTTCACGGTTTTGATCACCTGGTTCAAGAATCATTCGTCTGACATGTGGACCATTTATGATGGAATTGTAGATTAACTTTCCATTTGGTCTACTCTTAGCATAACGGAGAAGACGTGATGACCATGGAATATAGTTCTCTTTGTTAAGCATAGGAGGACGGTTTTCAGAACCAGCAGCATAAATGTCTTGTTGAGTCGACATTGCAAAAGTGATGTGAAATGATAAGGAAGGATCGTTTTAGTTATTACTGATTATGAGAAAGTAGATCAACTTCACGGGATTTTACAGTTCTATGATTAAACCAAAAAATAAGTGATTCTTTCTCGGGATTTTACTAAATCAAGAAGAAACCGTGAAAATAAAGTTGAAGTCTTGAAAAATTTCAATGTATAAATCACCTCAAATTCAGTGGTATAAATCGCCGAACCAAACTTGTATAAATCTCCTTACCAAACGAGTATAAATCGCCATACCAAACGAGTATAAATCTTCGTACCTAAAGTGTATAAATCGTCGTACTAAACGAGTATAAATCGTCGTACCAAACTAGTATAAATCGCCGTACCAAACGAGTATAAATCGCCGTACCAAACTAGTATAAATCGCCGTACCTAACTAGTATAAATCGCCGTACCAGACGAGTATAAATCGCCGTACCTAACTAGTATAAATCGCTGTAGCAAACGAGTATAAATCGCCGGATTCATATGGTATAAAGCGCTGGATTCAAAATTTTCTGGAAATACAACTTTTGATCACATAAAAGACACACTTTTTGACGATTTTGAACGATTTTTATTGTGCAACTTACTTTCCTAAGGCAAGAAGAAGCATAAAAACACAAACTTTAAGGTTTTGAA